>VZSC01012163.1:0-12861 GCA_013398225.1 Steatornis caripensis | reverse complement strand
TTCTCTTATGTAAAACATGTCAACAATTCAGATGAGGATTACGCTANGCTTCCTTTTTTTTAATATGAGTAATTGACAATAGGACATGCCATTTTGCTCAAGAAAATGCACTAAAATTTTAGTTAAGCCTTTATGAAGCATGGTATTTCTCTTATGTAAAACATGTCAACAATTCAGATGAGGATTACGCTAATTAATGTTCTGTGGGCTGCATGACATTTAACAAACAGAATAGCTTCATTAATGCATCATTAGCAAAAAATTTCTTTCTTTTCATTCCTCATAACTGAGAGTACCTATGCAAGCCACATGTTTGTCACTGAATTGTAGGATTGCTTTTTCAGTCTTGCTAAGTTGCAAATACTATTGATTACCTGTACTGCTACCATTTGTAGTATAATAAACAGCTTAGGCACCAGCATTCAAGGAGACCTCAAACAGGCCAATCTGTATTAATGTCTTAATAGCAATATGTTCTTATAGATCTCCTGTGTAGCAGATGAAGTATCCCACACAGATGCTTGCACTAAGTATTTAATCTAAAGGACTGTCAGGTATGCTTCTGAAGGCGTCTGCAGGTGAATATGCAGTACTTCTTGTCTGTTGAACAGCATAAAACTGGAAAAATCAACTGCGAATTTAGAATGGGGGAAAGTAATGTCTTGCCTGCTGTGATGTTCATGAATCCAGAGATAGTTTATGTTAATGATTCCCGTACTGGAGATGAGCGTACTAAGCCTAGTCTTTTGTTTTGAAAGGTAAATAGAAGTTGCTGGAATACTGAGTAGTTTTCTTCTTTGTGAACAGGCCTGGACTGACAGGTTTCATTTTGTGGAAAGAAAAATTTGGCATGTTAGTGCTAAATTTAAGGTATTGCCTGTTAGACGTATGATCCTTTTGCTCTGCCTTTGTAGTCTAGATTAACAGTGGAGATATGCCCATAGAAAATCTACGTTGGAATAAAAATTTGCAGCAGAACTAAGTGCTACATACAGATTCAGAAGGGGGGGAAAATAGGGAATTTATGTGGGGGTACCTAAAATACTGAAATACTCTCTGGGGTCGTATTTAATGATAGCCTAAAATTTATAATTAGATGGAGCAATCAGGCTGTTTCCGTACTAGCTTGGAACTTTGCTGTAAAATGTGACAGGACAAAATTCAAGTTATGTTGTTCGTTTGTAGTACATACATCTATATCCAGTAAGGAATTAAACGTAAGAGGGGGAAAAATAATACTAAGTATCTAAATTATTCTAACAACTGTAGACCATGGAAGAATACGCTGTGAAGTTCACAAAAGAAATTTAATTTGTTGCCATAGGGCTTTCCCTGAAGTGTGTTCCTACAAATAGAATATGAGTGTGTTACAAAGATGAGTTAAGGAAGGGTTCTACTTTCTTATGAACAGCATGTAAAAGCTTCCAAAACACTGGGAGCCTTCCCTCCTGTGAAGAATTAGTTTGTTAACCGAGTCTCTTTTTTCTTTTTTTTTTTTCAGTGGGGAGGGAATATTGAAATTAAATCAGAAATAGTTATTATATTCGACAAGATGATATCATGTTCCAGGTGTCCTGAGGCTGCTGCCTGTCTGGGTGTTAATCTCAGAAATTCTAAAATTTATGATTTCTGCCACGTGTGCTGATCACTTATTAATTGCCCATAGATCTTGAAGGATGCTGACTCTTCGGGCTACTTGCTATGGCAGGAGTACAATGAGCCTGAGTGCAGAGGTTGTATTACTGGAAAAAAAAAATTGCTGTTTTAAATTATTCTGTGATTGTACGTGAATAGGTATTTAAGTTGGGAGGGACTTCCGGAGGTTGCCTCATTCAGTTCCTTGCTCAGCTCAAAGCAGGCCTGGTATAGATCAGGTTGCCGAGGGCTGCATCTAGCTGAGTGTTGAACACCGGCAGGATGGAGACCCCACGGCGTCTCTGAGCAACCTGTGCTGGTGTTTGCACATCCTCATGGTAAAAACTTACTGGTTTCAGATGAACTAGCAAGTAGGAACTGATTTCATTATCTTTCTGTTACTGGCCCCTGGCCCCTGGCCCGCTTCTTTCTGAACCTGAGCATAAACCGAAGAAGCTGCTTTCGTACTGCAGCTCTTGCTAGACTGCTTGCTCGTCCTCATGGAGGAGAACACTTCTTGCACTTGCGTACTTTAAAATGATACGCAGTCTAGTTGTAGTTTTGTGTGGTAGTGAGAAAGAACTTTTGTCCTAGTTGATTCTGCTTCAATAATTGGCTTTCCATTTTCCATAGGAGTCTATTGCAAGGTGAAAGAAAGTCTATGAGACATTGGCAACAATCAGGCAACTGTTGCTTTAACTTTAGAGGTAAGCTGTCCTTAAGTGTTGTGTTTGGCATCCTGTTGGGAAGGAAGTGAGAGGAAACTGTAAAAACTGAGAATGGTGTCTAAGAAAGATGACATTTCCACGTATAAAAATAGTTTGCCCTGTTCTGTGGTTGCCTATAACCAAATAATATTTGTGCTCATCTTTTACTGATGTTCCATACATCTTAACCTTAATCTATTGAAATGCAGAACTTCCTACTTCCCCCACCTCTAGTTGGCAAACAGACGCTTTAAATAGGTATGCTGCTTCCCTGTCTCGCTGCCAGTAAAAAAACCCCAAACTTTAGCTATTTGTTCAGTTATTTAACTGCAATGAAAATGGATTTTAAAGGAGTGCGTAGCTGGGAATGTAGTTTTGGCTGAGGCAAGGTGAATTGTACTTTTTGCCAGAAAGTTATTTCCCCAAAGTTTCTCACGGTGAAAAGTCTTTATTGACTGAAGATGTGTTGTGCCTGCTTCCAAAATACTGCAGTGCCCAGCCCCCGTGCCCAGGGTTTAAAAGCTGGGAACTTGTCAGTTGTATAAGGGTTGTAGGAACTCTCAGTTTATGTGGGGGGTGGGGGCTACCAGCAGAATGAACTATTGATCTTTTAACATTTAAAATACTTAATTTCTACAATAACACAAATATGAGGCATATGATGGAATATAAATTTGCGTAAGGTTTCTTTTTCAGAGAAAGAACTGCATAATATGTTGCTACACTGTGGAATGCTACAGTTTACCAGGCTAATGATATACCAAAAGGTTAATCGTGTGTCCTCTTTTTCTGAGGCAGCTATTTCTAGGAATAGCTGTTTCTAAGCTTTTCATCCCAATTTCTGTCAACCAGATTTCCACAATGAACAGCCCAAAGGAGCATAAACAGCAGCTTCTGTTATGGAGTGTGCTTCCTTTTTACTTTAAAGCAATGATTAACCCTTTTTAAAACTTCCTTTTGATGTGACCAGACAAAGAGAGATTCATATAGCCCTTTGGGATTTGCCTGCAGTGAACCTTCTTCAAAAATCATGACCTTGGCTGTCCAAGTGACAAGGCTCTCAAGTTGTTGAAGAAAATTTAAATGAGAAGAAAGCAGAATGTCAAATATGCATATTTGTTGCTATAGATGTAGTGTAGCAACTAGCAATACTTTGTACTAGTTAAAGCACGAGCGAATGTATTAACCACACAGGTTGTTGCTGACAGTACAGAAAACAGAACTAATACTGTGCGACAGTGCGGTGGAACAAACTATACCAATATCCTCGTATCTGAGCATGCAAGCATTTAATACATAAAAATGAACACAAGTTATGTTTACTTTTGTCTGGGGGTAGTAATGTCGACAAAGCTTTTCGCTCTTGGTAACAAGCACATTCTTTGTAATGCAGATATATGTATACCTTTTTCTTTATGGTCATAGCAACTTCTTGTCATGTGAACCAAAAAGTCCCAAGTGAGGCTTTCCCATTACGGTAGAACAAGAACTCAATAACTTGTTATTCAAAACCCTATGATGGAATCCATTTCTGTCTTCAGAAATTGGGTTCTTGACACATTTCCCTGGGAAAAAATGCACTCCAGTGATTGTTTCAATGTATGCGCTGGGTTATAAAGGGAGTTCCAGAGATACTGTACTTATCAGCTGCACATGAACAGTTTGTGGTTTGAAGAGGGAACCTGGGATGGAGAAACCCAACCTTCTGTATCCAATTTTACCCAGTGGAATATGGCATTAAACAACCCTATTGTGTGTTTAAAATTTCATTTTGTCTGTTGGTACACTAGACCATATGGTTTATCTAGTAAAGCTTATGGATAGATTGTTTCCTCATTTTCTACTTTATAAATCAGATAATGTGAGGAAATAGATTGTGATAATCAAAGATAAACCTTAAAGTTCAACATGGTGTAAAACTACACTTTATGTCTTAATAATGTTAGCGGAATGCAGAAGTTGTGCCTTTTTGATATAGGTTGTACATTTGAATTGAAGTCGGATTGAACTGAGGACTAAAAATAAGATGACTGTGAAATGTTTAATTAGGAAAGGGTATGGATGTTCTGTTTCACAAGAACTTCTTGAAGAATTAAACATCCTCGGGAAAGAAATTGTTACTGCTTTTAATGCATAAACCGGACTTGGGCTATATTTTCTGATACCGGCCAGTCTTCTCACTTTTAAAGAATGTGCTGGTGACTTCTTTTTTTTATCCTTTTGTCTGTGGCCTACATTTATTTACTCATCTCCTTTTATACACTTGTTTTTATACATTAGTTTACAAATGGAAGATTTTATTAAAATATGTGTTTAGGATATAGTATAGCTAACCTGTAAAAGTACATAAGCTATGCAAATATACATGCCGTCAGTGTGAGACAGACCAGAAAGCTGTGTATCACTAGTTGTTTACGTAGCTTTTAGCATTGCTGTTTATTGCAATTTATTTAGATCCATGTTTTGAACGTGTTGTAGTGGCTTCTGCTTCTGAGACTTAAAGTGCAACAGCCTCACAACAACATGTCCTTTCATTGTAAGATTGCAAAGCAAAAATGAATGAACAGAGAGAGTGTGCTAGGACTATAATAATGTTTGTAAATTCATTAAAGTGTTCGTTAAGTAATGTATTCAGACTGACTAGTGTTTCCCAGCTTCTACATCGCCCATTATGTGTTCTAGTAAATTAAAGCTAGGAAACCTTTGTTGGAGTTGTAATACTCAAACTGACATCTAATTCCCCCAGACAATAGGTACAAGCCTGCAAGCCTCTCTAATTCTTTCCAGTCTTTACATTTATTGATTCTTTTGTAAACCTGTTCCATCCAATCTATTACAAATAGCACTGGTTAGAAGTGTGAAGTTCACCATGTTTGACCTAAGGCACATTAAAAACAATAGCTATCTGGCATACAGTCTTGCGTCCTAGACTTACTTTTAATCAGAAGAAAATTTGGATCTATGAGTGCTCGTCTTGTTTGATATCCTGTTTTGGTTAGAAGGACTGATGTGTTAATTCTTTGATCTGACTGGTTTGGATATGAATTTAGTTCAGCTATCACTCGTATTCTAGGCTCTAAATGTTTTATTACCTGAGTTGGCTTATGTAAGTAGTTTGTTTTGATTCAAGACTTCATTTTGTCTAGTCTTGAGTAATGTTTTGCATATACAGATGTAAGTTTCTTACTGTAAAGTATGGGTGTAGTCCTTTTTTCTCAAGATGTCAGGTTTTTTGCATCTCTTATTATTGAAAAGTTACCAAATAGTCCATTCGTAATCTCTGAATGGATAGAAAGAACAGTAAATTTTAATGAAATGAACATAATACATTTTTATTATTTTGTGCATATCTTATACTGTAAAACATATGTAATAAATAATTGATAGTAAACAAACACATCTTATTTTTCTTACCATATTCATCATCAGTTTCAAAGCTTTGAAGTTCAGTAAATAATTTATGATAGTTGTTAGTGTAAGGAAATCAAACCGTACTCCTGATCCTGCTTGCTTTTTGTCCTTGTTCTTAAGCAGAACTTTGATTGGTAGCCAAACTGAATGATAAAGAATGTATGAATAACAGATGGGATTCATTAAACAGACTGAAAATTAAATCAGATATTTTTTACTTATAGAAAAATTATTTTAAATACATAATGAAAATTTTCTGTATTTTTAAAAAGTCAGGATTTTTTTTTACTGGTTATGAATTGTGTAAGACAATGATGGAAATAAATATTTTTAGTACAAAATGGAACATGTTTTCAACCTGCTTTTGTTCTCAGAACTTCATTCGGGGTGTCTCTTAGCCTAGTTAAATATGTTGCTGAGACCTGCTGTATTTGCTGAGAATGACCAAAAAAAGATGCCAAAGTACAAAAATTAAGAAATACATGTTTTTGGCCTTTAATGAAGTGTTCTGTAGAGTATATGTTCTAATTCCTTTGTTTTCCCTTGTTTACACGGAAAAGCCAAAGACTTTGGAGAGATTTTCAAGCACTGAAGAGGTCATTCAGGCCCTTCAGGATGGTTTTTATTTATGTGTTCTTACAGTTCTTAAGTACTTCAATAATATATTGTCAGTTTTCACCTATATTCTGAGTTATCTAAAACTTAAAGCAGAAAAAAATATGTGACTTCAGGCAGAGATGTAAAAATTCTGTGTAATTCTGTAACTTCCAAGAACGAGTTTGTTACTCCACCCTCAAAACAGAGCGAGATCAGAACAGAGCAAAGTGGTTTGAATCCATCCTCATTTTGGCTGCAAAAAGCAACGCAGTATAAAACCTCATACATAGTTTTCCGAAGCTGAACGGGGAACTGTGGTAGAAGTTTGATGTTTCTGAGAATTTCTCTGTTACTTTTTCTTTAAAAAAACACCATATACATGTACATGCAGGTGCATGGTAGTACTTAGGCTCAAGGCAATGGGACTGCCTAGGAATCTTGGGCCTTTCTAACTTCTCCGTGTGTGGCTACAACCTACAACACTCGTCTTACTCTGTAGTTTTGCATCTGTGAAGCGCTGGGTTTTGCTTTGTTTCTGACATGGGGTAGGACAGGAAGCAGGGGATGTGTGTGTGTATGTATGTATATATATATATGTGTATATATATATATATATATATATAGGTACTGTTTCGTACAGCTGTAATTACAGTGAGGCATCACGGTGAAGTTTTAAAGGATACCTTCAAAGCAGAGCTGGATATATTAGACAGTAACAGGAGGAGGCAGTTACTGTATGGTATATGATCATCTCAGTCTGAGGTGTAGGCTATTTTGTGAGGCTTTCTACATAAAGAAGGTGATTTATAGGTATCATGAGCTATATGTTGTGAAAGTTACCAAGAATAGCAAGGACAGCTGTCTTGTTCTCGCCTTTAGGGGGTTCTCGTCTCTCAAAATTTCCTGTATACCACAGTTGTTTCCCTTGAAATGATTACGAGTCCTGCCTTCTGTTGGCAAGACCACATTAAGCTAGTGTCTTTATTGGCTTGCTAGTTTTTCTGGTGTGGCAGATGACAGAAGAGGAATGTTTTGGGAAGTTTCTATCTTTGACAAATACAGTGATAATTTCACTTGGCAAAGACGCGTTACTACTTTCTCCCTATTGAGTAGTAATAATCTCCTCCAAAAAAAGAATTTGTTAGAACAGTTCAAAAAAAAAAAGAAAGCCACCATCTTTTATAGCTGAAAGCGTTAGCCTAAATATAGATGTTATCACCAACTGCTCAGTGCTGTTGGACAGTGGCAAATTGTTTCCTTTAGGGATCTGTAAATGATGCGATGAGCAAGTATTCAATCTTTACTGGGTGGCACTAGCTGCTTTCTAAAATGTACTTTGGTTTGGTTTTGTTCGAAAAGCTGCTCTTTTCCTTTCTTGCCTGTAGCTTTTGCCATGCTCTTTTTGTCTGTTTTTGTCTACTACATTGTAAAAACAGTGATGACAGTTGAAAAGGCTAATGATGTTTGCAGATGAACGCCCATATTCTTTTGGAAGCTTTGAAATTATTAGGAAAAAACCTCGACAAAAACACTGTCTGCCAGAAACGTGTGACTATGATGCGACCTTGTGCGTGTTAATTTTTCAGTGAAAAAAGAACATGTATGCTTGCCTAAAGCATCTCTGGCTTTCATAGATCAACTTGAAGGATTGGGGCTTGCCTTTTGTAAAGGAACATGGAAGTATTTGTCAGCTGCTGCTCCCTGTTTGCAACAATACATCATCTTGTATCTTTCTTTGGTCATAGAACGAATCTGCTGACAGCAGGACTATGATAGAACAGGCCACATCCCCATTGACTTTCTACTTTCACTGTCACCTTGGGGCATTGTGTATAGTTTCCAAGTAATTATAATTTATTAAATGTTTTTAGTGCTTCTCTTTTTAGTTGTCATGTGCAGTCTACTGGCTCTTCAGAGGTGAAGTTAATGTGTTTCACAAAGGGAGACAAAAATGCTATAGAACAAGAAGATAAAAAAAATCGGTCATTCCAAGTTGCCTTTTTTTGTAGTCAGATACTTCGAACACTTAAGAATTGTGTAAATTTGTATTAAGCTGTAATATGTTTTTGGAAACATCTGGATTTTTTGGTGAGGAAGATGGAGCAGAAAAGGTAGGAAAAAAGGCCAACTTTAAGAAGGATAAAATTGACTTCAAGCAGGTTATAAATTATCTGTACATTCCCAGTGTTCAGACTAGAATATTGCTCACACACAAACCTCCATTATCTGCAGAACAAAGGCAGGTATTCAATAAATGTCAGTTCAGAAGGATCACACTAGTAGTCACCAAGACTACAATTAACTTCATAAAAGGCAAGATATTAATGAATATAAAGCTTGGTTCTTGGTACTGAAATCTGTGGAGATAAATTAGTAGACCAAACTTGTGTATCTAAATGTTCCTTTTTAGGTCACCAGAAGCACCAATTACTTTAACTATCAAAAGCAATGTGCTTTAATTAAAACAATTTTTTAGTGTAAATCTACTTGAAGAAACAAGTCAATCGTGGTAAAAGAGATCAAAATTGGAACCTGACAAATGCGTATTTGTACATAAATTTCCTACAACTATTGAACACTCGTTAATGTGTATTGGTTGCTAAGTCAAGTCAGATGTCTGAGGTGAGAACTGGAGAACTGAGAGCAAATACTCATCGTGGAAGCTGATAACAGCCTTAATTAAGCTGCTGCTGTCTTGCCATGATAATTTTAGAACTTTTCCATAAGTCATCTGACTTAATGCTCCACTTGCATCCAGGAGTGTTTGATTTAGATCAGCCTCTTTAATAGCTCTGCAGATGGCGCTTTGATAGCCCTAGCTGTCTCATTGAAGAAGAGCCCAGGAGCTTTGTTTCTGCTGTGTTGCAGTGTAGAGAAGGAGGTGTATCTTGATCTAAAGCTGACTTCTCAGCATTTAGCTTTTCCAGGGTTGACATGCCCTCAGAAATACTTTCTCTTTAAGCATTAATGCTTTCTTATTCCAATTGATGAACTCCAAATTCCTTAGTCTCTTTTAGTTACCGTAGAAGGTAGAAGATGAGATCTGCAAGAAGGTTGGTAATAATTGTCCTCACTATCACTTAGCAATGACATCTATTTTACAGAGGCTGTTCCTTGCAGCTGTGTCACACAGGAAACTTTGCACATTGTGTTCTCTGTGTTACGTTCAGACGGAAGGACATCCACCTTCTGAGGTCATCAGGCTTTTATTTGGGGCCAACTTCTATACTGAAACAAACATTTCAATGTATTTGAAATTATTTTTGGGAAGACGCTCAAGGTGGGTACCCCTAGAGCTTAAAAAGAGTGTTCTTTTTTGGATGAAGGACATCATCTACCAGTTCTGCAAAACAAGTCCAAAATCGTCATCTTCTAGATGAAGTTGCGATAGTTGAAGGTAGGTAAAGAATGATAGGTGCCGATCAGCTGAGATTTTTCTCATGATTGTGGCAAGGTTTTTCCTGAGATCTGTCTCTGCCACTGGACAGCTGCATACAGGTGATGATTTGACAGTCATTCTGTCCATTTATCTCATGATGTCTCTTTCTGATGCAGATTACACTATAGTTACCATTTCATCTTCACGTTCCATTAATGCACAATATCTCTATCTCTATTCTAAAAATTAGGAATAGCTGAAGAAAACTGCCGGCACTCACTTCATCCAAAGAAGTTTTATCTTGAAAACTTGGCTAAAAGGGTAATTTCAAGTATATTTTTGGAAACTTTGGTGGGCACAGTCCAAGACAACTATATTCCTGTAGTGTTAACTACAATGAAGCGAAAAGATTTTGAGGTATCAACTCATTTCGTTAATTTTTTGAATAACAAGTTAGTATTGTGCCATAGGATTATTTGAATGGATTTATTTTCTCTGTGTATTTTGCTTTAGGGCATTCTATGCATCATAAACATGTTACTAAATCATCAATGGCATGAATAAGCAGTATTCAGAAACTGTAGTTGTTATGGTCATCGAAATTTGAGATAAACTGGATCATTAAGTTGATGTAAATTACAAAAGTCTCCTGCGTGTTTGGTTTAAAGTGCAGTATTTGTAGACTTTATACCAAAACAAACACAAAACACAAGAGTTGCGTTTTGCCGGAATCCGAGAACCAGTTTGAAAGGAAAAGGAGCTCTGAGAGAGAGATGTGAGGGCTGTGATTTATATGACCACTTGAAAACAGGCAAAAGAAATCAAGCTTGTCTTGCCATATTTCTGCTGGCTGTGCTTGTATGTGCTAGCGTTTTTTCCTAGATCTTGTCTGCTTTTTACTTTTTTTCTGTTGTTTTTTTTTAAAACTTGGTATGCTTCTAGATGGATTTCTAGGGGGTTTTTTCATAGGACCATGGAAAAAAAATCAGGTTTTATTTTTGTGTGTGTGCGTGTGCATGTATGTGTGCATTTCTGAAGTATTAGGATTTCTTGGTGTTATACCTTGCAGGGGGGAAGCAGAAACTCGTAAGAAATACTAGGCAATATGCATAACTGAAGTGCTTAAAGTTACAATAATGATTCATGTTGCTTCTTGGGCAGTTGCCATCTGCAAGAAACTGGTGGGTGAGTAAAATACTAGTAGTTTTCTTATCTATCCACCTTTAAGGTGGCAGCCAGCTGAGCGGAATTTATACCTGGAATGATAAACTTTTGCAATGACATATCTGGATAGTGTGTGTAATAAATTAGCTAGTAATGTATCTCACAGAAGCAGGTGAAAAATACTTTTGCAAAAAAGCAAGATAGAGTTTACACTTCTCTGGTCTATAATTAATCTGTTATAAAGTCTGTTTGTAATCTGGTTAGTTGCATTTTAAGGAGATTGAAACAGACCAAAGGTGTAAAAGTTTCTCCATGCAGACTGATGTTATTTTACTGAGGTAGTAGGAATGTTTCTGGACAAATAAATATTCTGTTTGAATAGTTCTGCATATCAGCAGGTGTAGGAGCATCAAACAGGAAGATGCAGATCCAGAAGGCACATGGTGCTTACATTATCTGAAGAGATAGTCTGGTTTGGGATTAGAAAGGTGATGGATGTAGGTAACTCCCACACACGAGTGGGTATCAAAGCTTTACTTCGCTGCATCGCTCCCCACAGGTTACGTGCTACTCTCTTTACTCCAGTATTTGGCAAACACTTCACTGAGGTAGCTGTGTTTCCAAAGAGCTGCTGAGAACAGAGGCAGATGGCAGCTCAGTCATTTATCCATCCTGCACTATTTACTATTTCTCTGGAAACTGAAGTTAATTGATGTTAAGCTGGAACCTCCTACCTCCTGCTCTCTTCTCTGGTTTTTGTTTTGGTTTTTGTTGGGGGTTTTTTGTTGTTGTTTGTTTGTTTTAAGAGAAGAAAATAGAAATCATGTTTGTTTCTTTGGGGTTTTTGTTTGGGTTTTTTTTTCCCCTCCTAGTCATGAATATTTCAGAGCTGTAATGAGTGGTCTTTGAGAACTGGTGGAAGATGAGGTACCAAAAGACTAAAAATTAACATAGGCAAGTCAATTTATTCTGTTTCTAGAAACATGTCAAGATGATGGTAAGAGTATGCCTAAAATATAATATAGGATTGAAGGTTTGGGTGGGTTTTTTTGGGAGGAGGGAGGAGATGGTACCAGTCCAACCCGACTTCCTCCTTTGTTGGATTCTTGTAATCAGTGCGGATTTGTAAAGACTTTTGATGACTTCTCATGTGGAAGAACAACAAACAACAGCCTTCCCCTGCAGCAAAAACTACTCCTGGTGGATTCGGCACTGCTTGGAGAACTCCGCTTACAAAGTAACTATTAGCAGTTCAGTACCTACANTGTAAAGACTTTTGATGACTTCTCATGTGGAAGAACAACAAACAACAGCCTTCCCCTGCAGCAAAAACTACTCCTGGCGGATTCGGCACTGCTTGGAGAACTCCGCTTACGAAGTAACTATTAGCAGTTCATTACCTACGCAGAAAGTTATATCCGGTTAGGTTTTGTGTGGTGTCCTCCAACACTGCTAAATTTTTGTTTGTTTGTTTTCGTGAGATGGTTGAAGAGACTGTAAGCATTTTCGAACTTTGCTGTCAGTGCTTTAGTATAAGGACAGAATCAAATAATCTTAACAAAATGAATTGACATTCAGTCTGGTAAAAGAGAAGATTTTGCTTTTCAGAAAACGCTGGTTATTTAGAGTAGTGGACCATTTTGCATGGACATGTTTAATGGGGTATATTTACATTACTGCTGGTGGGCAGGAGGCGTAAACTAAATAAATACAGGATGGTGAGCAGATACTGGCTACTACTACCAGTTCAGTAGAGAATATATAAGGTTACAGTAGATCTCATTGCCTTACAGTTGAGGGGGGGTTAAAAAAAATGAAGCAACTCCAAGGCTGAGCAGAAGTTTGTGTCGCAAGATCTGTAAACTAATCAGTACTGCTAAGACTTCGGCTAGAGTTGTGTATCCTCTGTTGGGCATAGTCCTTCAAGAAATAGTGTGATCACGCAAGAGCTTTGTGGGTAGACTTAAT
>VZSC01012162.1:148857-175456 GCA_013398225.1 Steatornis caripensis | reverse complement strand
AAAAGATCCCCGCCCCTCCCTCCCCCTACCCCCCACCATACTTCTGCAGATCAAGGAGATTTTATCTATTCTAAATTTATTCAGTTCTTTCTTTTCCATCCACTTGGAGCTTTGCTCAGAACTATGAACATCAGCCTAAATTTTCTGGGGAAATACAGAGCAGGTTGTAGACTTGGTATGGTCTTCCTTTCAGTTGTGTTAGTATTACTTTTGATGAGTTGATCTAACCTATGACTACAACTTTGGCAGCACAAAATCTGTGTAAGAGTCTGTTCTTTGCGTCTGCTCTTACTGTTGCTACTTAATTTCAATTTATCAATAAACTTGGTCTGTTAGCCGTTTAATTTATCAAAGGAAAGAAGGTGCGGAGAGGTGTACCTTTCCGTGGCTCAAGCAAGGTTCTTGGCAGAGCTGATGGTACAGGTTACATGCTGCTATGGCTCAGGCACTAAGTGATTCCTGCCAGACCCTAAGGTTCCAGATGACTTCTGAGCTCATCTTGTCTGTGATGCTGCTGTGAAGCCTTCCATGACATTTATATTTCTCTTTTCTCAGTAGCTCTCTGTCTCGTCACACGACTTTTCGTATTCTGCGTGTTATTCAAGTACTTCTATGAGATAGGACTGTGTTGAGATGCACTGCCTGTATAGATGAGGTGGAGAGCGTGAAGCAGAAGTCTTAAACTAGTCTAAGGTTTCTACCTGTGGTGTGAAGGGTCAGCACTGAAGTCCTGATTGTACAGCCTGTCATTACTCACCTCTGTTATTGTACTTTCTTGTTGCTTGATAGAACTTTGTTGCTGCGTATGTTGGTGCATATAATTCATGCACCCCAGTGATGTTCCCCAAGAGTCAGATATTTAGTCAGATGTTAGTGTGCTAATTACTTAGGGCTTTTTCTGTGATGCAGAAAAAGTATCCTAGCCTAATGGGTTCCTGAAGATGGGCAGTCAAGTGTCTGGCATATATTTGGATTCCTGCTAGGTGGCCATAAAAATACAACTCCAGTTTTTTGGCTTCCCCATGAAGAAGATGCAGAAAAATTGATACCTCTTGCTGAAAGAACTTTTTTCTATATTAAGTTGTTTCCATTTGTAAAGATGTGGCTCTCTTGGAGCCGATACCAAGAAAGGGAGTGAGTAAGTTGCTTAGCATAAGAACATTTACATCTGGCACAACTTTTCACATGATTTCCATATCAAGGATGCTCTTGTATGGCAGACAAGCTGACAAGATTTGATACCTACCAGGTCTGCTCTCGTTTTCAAACTCTCCTGAGTTCCAAAGACTTCTGATTTTCTGTAGAGATCAAGGTCTTCCACCATCATTTAGATGAGAAATTTTGTCTTTCATCTCTTTACCTCTTTGCACTTAAGTGCATTTTCAGCTGTGATGAAAGGAGAAATAAGAAGGTCAGACTTACAGGAATATACAGGCACTGAATTAGCATTGATTTCAGTAGGGTGTAGATGTCTGAGTATCCCTGTTCCTCCAGTTTTAAACAGCAGGTAGGTGTTTTTTTCTGGGGGGTGAACAACAGTTATGTGTAACATTTTTAAACAGAAAAGGCTAAATATATCACACTGACAAGAATGGGAATGGAAATAGATGAGAAGACTGTGTTGATATGCTAGGCTGTAGGAGTAAGCCCCTTGCTAAAAAGTAATTACCCCATTCTACTTACAAAATCCTCTCTAGACCCCAGAGCTTTTGGTATTCCATTGGCAGGTAAAATTCTGGTCTTATATTTGCATTGATTGGGTGCTGGCATGAGAAGATTGGGAGAGATTTGAGAATAGAGATTCATGTTTGTATCATTGGAAATGCTTTCTCAAAGAAAGGTGTTTGACCATCAGACTTTGAATTTCCTTAATCTCTTCTGAAAGATTGTTCCATAGCTGGGAAATCAAGACACAATTTTACCCTTATTTTAATGCCTTCAAAATTGTTGCAGTTGATAAAGTTGCTACGTGATTGCCAATAGCATTGTAAATAAGACACCTGTGCTATTGCAAAAGGGTGAGAAAAGACCTAGGAACCTATTTCCTCTGGCACTTGTTACACCAAGGTTTTCCCCAGACCTGTAGCATGTTTGTTTCCTTTGCCTCTTACAAAAGCAGTACTAATTTGTGCTTATTAGAGCATCCAGACTCTAAGGGGTGTTGTCCAACACCCTTGGGTGTTGTCCAAGGCAACCCCTCTACATTGCTAGTTTGTCACTGTGGATTTAGCAGAGTTGCTCCCTAAGCCCAGGAGGACAAGTCGCTGAGAGGTCACTGCACATAATGGTTGAATCTGCTGCCTCTACAGAGATGCAAAGAGAGAGTAAGCTTTTTCAGCTTTGGTTGGTTTACCTCATCTCCCAGCTCTTGATAGGTTTGAACATTGCTGAAGGAAAAACTTCATGTAACAGTTCTGAAGGCCTTTTGAGGTCAAGCTTTTACTTAAAGAATGAGAAAAAAAAAAAGAACTAGCATAAAGTTCTAGCTTAAAGCTAACAGCAAACTCAAGAGTTTGCAGCCGTACCTACAAGCATTGCCCCAGGTTCTGAACACTTACCTCTTCATACTATTCTGGTGTTTGGATACTGATGCAGATGATTTGGTGGTTCTTCTATAAGTGAACTATTTTGGGAGCTAGCTGTGTCTCCCCCTTCACTTCAAAATTACTCAGCAGATGTGAGCTCTACAAATGATGTTAGTAACTCCTTTTCACTTGAGTCCCTGGGGTTTTAAGGTATTTCCTTTTAACAGATTATGCCTTTGCCCAGTCTAGCCTTCTCCATTGATACAAATCCAATATATTTATGTTTATCAATATATTTATAATACCAATATATTTATGTTTACCTCTGCACATGACACCATATATATAGGTTCTGTTAAGGCCATGAGCTCTACGTTGCCAGCTTTCTCTAGAGATCACAAGTAACACATAAGTGCAAATGGTGAACTTGCTGGCAAATATCTTAGTGGAATATGCCCATGAGAACAAGAGTCCTTGTTCTCTAACTCGATATGGGGTTTTGTGCCATAACATGTCACTCATTCTCTGAATACAACTGGAGGCATTTTTAAAAACATTTATCTGTAAAATAAGAATAAATATTGCTTTCCCACTTACTGCGGATTAAAACAGCAGTGTTATATAATTCCCTGAAAATTTAAGTTCTACCTGTAGAATTTTCTGTTTTCTTCAGAAACACTTTGTGGTTTTACAGCCTATTCAGAGATTCAGTAGCATTCAGAAATCAGAGTTCTGTTTATCTCGATATGTACAAAACCACAGCGAATTCTACTTAATTAAAATGAATCCAAAGAGCCAAGCAATGTATTTGCTGAGAGCGTTCAGATGCAGTGGATATAACACCTCCCAAAGAAAAGACTTCCATCAGCATTTGTTATTCCTATGCAAATGGAGAGTTTAACTCTTTGTATATGGATAGCATTCTACAGACAGAAGACATTCTCCTCCAGAGAATAAATGCTCTACACTATTAAAAAAAGCACATCGTTCTAAAGGTGTATCTTTAAAGTAGCTGTGATCTTATTCAAAGAACATCTACTCTGCCTGGTGAAATTTGACTGTTACTGCATGTGCTGTAAAGATACTTCAGAAGGGACCTTTTAAATGGTGTTCGGTACACATCTGTCTTGCAGTAATGCATTTCAGCATATTATTACTGTCACTGTCAGGGTCTAGGTGCCCTATACATGTCCCTGGACTTTGTCTTTCCAGATTTTTTTAACATCTATTCTAATTTTAAATACATTTCAGTGAGACATAAGTATATTATATGAGATCTTTAAAAACGCCTGAAGTGTTTGTTGGTTAACGTTGATGTATTTGCGTATCTGGGTATTTATTAAACAAACGACTTTCAAAGTAAAATTTAAAAAGGATAAAACTGATGCCTGGACATCTGTTTTTATATTTAGGCAGCATTAATAGTTCCAGGTTAACTGTTAAAATGCTTTCAGGGACCTTTTTGGTATGATTTTTTTTTCTTCTCATTAACTTATTTCTAGAGTCCCGTTGATGTTTTTCTTTCCAGTGAGAAATTTCTTATTCCCTTGCACTGAAAATTCAGTTCAGATAAGGCCTTACTAGTCTCTATTCCATATCCAAAAGAGATACCGAACTAGAATCGCAACTAATTGAATTTCTTAATTTTCAGGAAAAGTACAACACAAACTTACTTTCTCTTTTGAGTTAGTGAGACTTCAGTCATATCTCAAGTAGGCAAATTTTAAGGCTTAGTCCTTTCAGTGTTGGATTCTTTCTAGACTAGAACGTTATTTAGCTTATTAGCTGTTGCCATTCATTCTGCTTGGTATTGTGCTGAGAATGGTGAACTTGCATCATTAACACTGTGAAAATGTGTGTTGAGCTTTGTATGAATCAAATACCTACCTAAACAGCTTTATCACATTCTGTGGAATCCTGAATAATCACACATTTTTCAGCTTACTGCCATTCACTTGTTCAAAATCTCACATTGCAAAATAAGCCGACAGTTAACCTCAACTTTGTATGTCCACGATTGTGTCTGCAGCATGTCCTTTGCTGAGTGGGCAAGGACAGGTAACTGCACACGCAAAAACTGCGCTCTGTGGACGAACATGGTATATACCCATTCAAGAGTTTTAGTGGTGATGGTCTGGAAGTGAAGAAGTGTGATGTTATGCAATGAGGCAAGACCTCCTTGACAGCTAGTCTATGTCAGGACCCTGGGGGCACTGATCAGCCCTAATGACCCTGCCCCTGCTCACACTCATGCGCAAAGGCCCAGCCGCATGGGGTGGCCCCTGGTGGGACATCACCTCTCCAGGCTCTTGGGTGACCTCTCCATCTTCTGAGGCCGTGGGGGTTTTTCTGCCTGAACCTGGATGTGCACGCGGGACAGCAGTCTTGGTGTGGTTGGATTATGCTAGTTTTGGGGATGGGCCTGGGCAGGAGGCAGTGTGCGGTGCTGGATGGAGTGGAATGGCATTGGGCGCTGCTGCTGGAACCCCTGAGGAAGGCTTCCTTGAGCCGCTGGACTGCTGAGGTGTCCATCGCTGTGTGTTTTGAGCCTGATGTTATTTTGCCTAGAGCCATCGGGTGTCAGCAAAGGACCCAGCTGTGTGGAGGCATATACTTACGCCTGGGACGGAGGTGACTGTGGGAGGTGTTGCACTGTGAATTTTGCATGGTTCTGTTGTTAAATGAGACTGACTAACTTCAAGCCCGTGGTCTGTTAAAATGATAGCCCCAGGCAAGCTTCTGCTTCTGCTCTTGGCAAGTCCCAAACTCAGCATCAGTTGCTGATTTTTGGGTACTTTTTTGACAAAACTTACGTTCTCTAGAGATCTGGGCAGGGTCATACAGACAGTGATGCTCTTCTTCCCCTTGATTACCCTGTTGTTCAAGGAGATGCGGTGTTTTTCTCACTTCAGCCAATTGACAGCATAAATACAAATTTTTGTGCCTGCACATTTCCTCTTCTATTAGATTACCAGTCTGCTCACAGCCTATGTACTGATTACACGCTGCCACACTTGGAGAACAGTCTGCTCCTTTCCCTGCTCACATTCTGGCTGGAAGCGAAGCCTCTTATTAAAAGAGAGAAGTGGGTGAGGACTTTTGCCCTTGGGAGTTGCTGTTGTTTTTACCTTCTGCTCTGTAAAAACACTCAAAATGGTTCTTAACATACGTAAGTGCAGAAGGTGACAGTATATTGCTATTGGCATGTGAAAAGCAAAGATGATTTGAACAGGCTTTATAGCTTGAACCGCCAACTCAGCATGTGTGGGTTAGGAATGTATAAAAGTGTTTATCAGGCCATGAAAGCTTTGAAAATGCAGGTAGCATGCAATATTGTGTTGCTTGACAGGGAGCCAAAAGCTACTTGTTTTGTCAAACTGGTGGAGACCTTGAGTTTTGGTTCCCTATTTAGATATACAGTCTCATTAGGGCTTAATACAGCCTTCAGCACTTTTGTTTTCTTTTTTATTTTTTTAATATGGCCACTACTTCATTGTTTTCTGTACTCCAGTCTGAGAAAATTTATATACATATTTTTTACCATTCAGTGCTCTAGGGGTTTGCAATAGAAGTAGCTGTTAAAGGAATATTAACTCAGTTTACAAGGTAGAAGATGCAAACTCTTGAGGGTCTTGTGCCTAACGTCACAGCAAGCATGATGAAAAACTGAGCTATTTATTGTGTGAAACAATATTTTTCACTTTAACCATGTCTTAGTGTGGGTGTCTGCCATAATCTTAGCACTTGTGTGTTATAACCATAGCATCTACTATATCCTTTAGCTTACAATAAGCCTGAGTGCAGCTTTCAGCAATATGAGGGACAGACAGGTAAGCAGCGAAAGCACTCTGGTATTGTAACTTCTCTGACAATTTCTCAGTCTGAATAGGAAACCTGAAAATGTGGCAGGCTATGTGAGACAGACTGTGTAAGGTACTTGGAATAAATGTTACTATGTTTAGCTAGAATTATTATGTGAAGGTTCTTATACTCTGTGCCTGCCACTTTCATCACGTTTTTAGCCTTTTTTCATTTAAAAAGGCAGAACCAGACAGCAGGTGTCACTATAGTAGTAGGAAAAGCAAGACGAGTAAAATCTATCTCTTGCCACGTTTTTATTAGTTGTTACATTTTTCATAAGACAAAAGGATCAAGTGCAGCACAATGCTTGTGCTGTCTCCTGACTCTAGGTTTATCAGGAACCAGCTCAGCTTACGTGAGAATTTAGAAGCATGGAAAGGGTTTGGGAGATTTTAACACTTGAGATATAAAAGATACTTTTATCTTCTGGGCAGACTAGCAAAAAGACAGGAAGAGATATTACTTTTTGGAAATACTTTTTATTACTTTGGAAATACTTTGCATTCAAGCCTGGGAATTTTTGGTGAAATTAAAATGAAAACACAGAGAACCAATCATGTATTTTAGCTTCTGTGTTTTGAACAGAGTGCCTAAGGATACTAGTCCTTTGCTTTGCAATGAGGTGCAGGAACTAATTCTGTGGCATTAAACTTGCTGGGCTCCCTGGAGCTGCTCCATCATTAACACCTGACCAGTGAGCCTCACTTTTAGTCTCAGTCATTCCACTTTCAGTATCCATTAAACGAAAAATCTGTGTCTGGTAAATGACTGCTACAGGGGGCTGAATTGCACAGACTGCTGCTGAAGAGATCATCTTCTCAAAAAGGGAATTCTGAAGTTGAGCAGAATATTTTATTTATTGAAATAGTAAGTATCCAGCAAACCCAGAAATTGATCAGATGAAACTTTAGGTTTTAAATATCTGTAGCTTAAGGATAGGTGAAATATAGCTACATTTACTGTAAAGCCTTGAGTGTGTAACAAGGGGCAGAAATGGAAAATAGTGAATATTCCTCTATTCTGTCCATTCTTAATTTTCGAAACACACTCGCTAAGTGACCTGAGAAAACCTTTGGGAGGATTCCTCTTTTTCTGAATTCCAGACAGTCGGATAATATACGTCAGTCAGATATGCTTCTTGTTTTACAAAACTACTGCTCTCTACTTACTGCTCCTGAGTGGATGGCAGTCTTTTTCAGCATGGCATTTCTTGTGCTCCTAGGAGGCATCCTTTTGTATGTGACTTGTTTTCATTGGTACTATCTACATTTCCAGCAGTTTTTTTTACGCCAGTCATCCTGGAGGGACAGATGAAATATTTGCCAGAACTGTGTTATTATGGAAAGAGCACAGAAAAAACTGGCAATCAAACTAAGGCCCCATAAATCAGTGCTTTGACTTGGCATTTCAAAGGGCACTTAAATATGGGCTTACATCTCAATACTACACTAGGAAATAAAACACCTCGCCGTGCAAAGTGAAGCATAAATATGACTCTAGCAATGAAACTAATAAATTGAAATAAGAGCCAGCCTTTCCTAATAGCCCCAAAATTTCCTTTACTAGCATACTTTCTCTTTACAAGTGTGCTGCTCAGAATTATAGAAAAAAAAATTTCTAACCAGAGCTGCATGAAATTGTGGTCAGTGAAACCAGTTTAAAAGAAATAGATAAACCGGGAAAGTAGAATTCAGGTGAGATGTGAACCAACTTGGATTGTACCCTGAAGTTCAGAAGCAGCTCAGTTATGCCTTTTTAATGCTGTGTCTTCACGCTGCTGGCCAAGACACAGGCTGAACCCTTGTAGGTGACAGTGTTATCATATGACTTTGAGCATATCTGAGAGCATTTAATACCTGTTGCATTAAAATGGATTTGCTTTGCAATTTACCTAGTTAGAATAGATAAAGGCTAAGAACAAATACCAGTTTTAAAAGTGGTCTGAACAGTTATACTTAGTGTGGCTTTAAATGTGGATTTCAAGTCATAATTTCAGTTGATTCTGATGTTGCAAACAGTCTCTTCAGCAAAGGAACCCAGCTGGCTGCTCACTGGCATCCATATCATTTTTGTGTAGCATTGCTGATGACAGGGGCAGAATGGGATGGAAAAGGTTACACTACTGAAAACGTTTTAGACCTATGTGTTTTAAAAATAGCAGTTAGATTAGAAACTGTTGGCGACAAACGCTGAGCAAAATTTGTGGGTGCTATAGTTCTGTCTGTCTATAGGACCAAGGACTTCAACAGAAAATAACACAGTGCCATGTTTATCTCAAATTTGATCTTTCTGTGTACTACTTTTCTTTTTAACTTCTGGTGTTTGTATATCCTTAAAGTCTAACCTGTATTTTAATGGAGCTATCAACTTGGGATTCAGCTATGACTTGTCAAGTGTTCAAGAGGAACTTGATTTTAATCCAGACACACTGTGTGCTTTCAGTCAGGCAAGTTATTATAAGCTATTGCCTTCATTTTCTTGCTGAAGAGGTACTGTGTGGGCAGTGTCTGTTGTGTGGTTCAAAAAACAGCCTAACGCTGCCTGGAATAAAAATTGTCAGAAAAAAAATTGTGATTCCCTAACAGCAACAACAACAAAATATGGGTTAAAATCAACAACTCTCACATTCTGTTATAAATAAAGTGAAAGTTTTGCTGAAAATGCATGCATTGAGGGGGCAAAAGTTGAGAGGTCGTCTCATTTCCACATTTTTAAGGTAATCCTTTAAAATAAAGGGAAAGATCTGGTGTATTTTTCATTTTTGTTGTCTCAAATGGTGTAGGAAGTATGCTAGTTACAACCTATTAAATACAGTTAATGAGTTAATGAGCTCTGAGGCTAAATCATTAGGATGACAGCTTGTGAAAGTGAAAGCCTTTCATGACCTAGGGAAAAGAGAAAGCGACTGGCTCAGCTTACGCCAAGTTTCGTGTTGGTGGGCAGAATTAGAATCCCGGAAGAGGCTCATTTGTGAGCTGGACTAGTTCAAGATGGCCCCGAGATGAAGCAGTTTTATATTAAAGGAGCATCTCTGAATCTTATTTCTCTAAAAAAGAGGGAGCAGCCAACAAGCTTTGATGGGGCAGCATTGCATGAGACTGTGGAAATTTCTAGTCAGCTGAAACCCTGCAAGTAGTGCTCTGAGTCACAGCCAACTCTCAGCTGTGAAGTGGGAACAGTTGGAGGGAAGAAGCAGATGCCTGCCCAGACTCCCAGCATGGCTGGGACATGAAGTGGAGTGGAGGTATGAATGTACTTCCACTACCCCTTATCTTTAAAAATAAGTATTTCGTTCCTTCATGTTTGCTTTGTATGCTGTACGTCATGCAACACTAACAGGTGAAGATTCTGCAAATAATTTTATTGGTATCTGAGTTAACATTCTCTGAACTGAAGACCAACTTGCAGAAGCTGTGTTTTCAGATAACCCTGCAACATGAGAAAAGACTTACAAATGCATTTTTAGTATAATGAAAATAAAGGCCTTTCCCTTGTTGTGGGAATGATTGCACATAGAGAGTTGTGTGAGTGTAACAAGAACCAAGAGTTTGCAAGTAATCGTAAAAGGTTGCTTCAGTATTGACAGCTGCGTAAGCTTTGCATCTCCTACACCAGCACAACAACAAGCAAAAGTGCTGTGTTACCGCTCAGATCTTTATTTCTGGGTGACCGTTTGATAAGGATATGTCTCAGTCTCTTCCCTGACTTAAAGTCTCCTTATACACTTGAGGATCTCCAAACAAATCTCATGTTATATTGTTTCCCTTAACACATCCATTGAGTGTGCCACATTCTACATGGAGGGTATTGCATTATCTTGGTCTGTCATGATTTATTTTTGCTTCCTCACTTTTTCCTACTTTAAATTCTGTATAGCATCACTGTGTAATCTGACAAATCCTTTAAAGGAGCATAAACCTCTGAACTTTGACAACTGCTTCATTAATATGTGATAGTGCAAAGGAGAATGCAGCCTTCCAGAAGATCGCACAAACTTCGTTATTCAGGAAACAAACCTGTGATGATAATAAGAGAGAAGTATGTGCACAGCTCCCTGGAAAAAGCAGAAGAAAATCATAGTAAATGCTTGAATGGTGATGATTAATTGAAACTCTGTAGTGTGAAATGAGATTTCTGAAACTATGGTTTGTGCCAATTACCATGTGTAACATGCTAGTTTTCTTGTGGTATACCTGTAAACGTGAAGTCCTTGGTTCAGCAAAAACGTCACTCATTGAAGCTCTGTAAAAATCTGCAAAAATGGAAAAGTAACGCTTGGGACCAAATACTTCTGAGACTTGTGCTACAGTCTTCGCTTAGATCTGCATCAAAGGTTCTTACTTCAAAGTTACTTACAAAGGACAGAGAATTAAATTTAAAGTAGAAAAGGAAGAGAAAGCAGTGGATGAGCTAATGTATTAAATAGTTTATGTTCTTACAAACTGCTTGGTTTCTGTGATGTAACAAACACAAGTTGAGAAATATGAAGTAAACGGACTGGGAATAAGTAGCAACGATAGCAATGCACTTGATCTGGCTGTTTGTGTTGTTAATCTGTTAGACTGTTGGCCCCAGAATATACCCAGAGAAATAACAGAAATACTGTTATTTGAGGAGTAGAAAAGGGAGAGAAATGGAGGAGGGAGGGAAATACTCAACGGGGAAGTACTAAGCATAACAGGCACATATAATAAACATCAAGGTTATAAATGTCTTTTGTGTGACATAATATCTGGATTTTATTTAATATATGACTTCCTGTAAAGACACAGTTCTTGCCTGAAAGATTTTATAATGGTAGCACAATTTTATTGTGTGAGCTAAGTTGTTATCACTTAACTATTCTATCTTCAGTTACAGGAAGTTACAGGGTATTTATGTTTACGTAAACAAGATCCTGACAATCCAACTGATTGTCCAGCTTGCTAACTGCATCTGTCAGAGTAAGGGAGAGTGTCTACAGTAACCGCTTAGGTTTCCTAAATAATTCACAGACCTCTTTTCTAAGGAAAGTACAAGGGAAATGATGTTAAGGCGTTTCTCTGCCTACCTCGCCTACATCCAAAAACCACTTGATAAGCTCAAACTACAGCTGAGATTAAGACAATCTGGACACTGCTTTTTCCTTCTTTTAGTTATACAAAACTTAAAAAACAAAAAAAAATTTAAAAAAAAATTCTGTTGAAGTGATCAGATAGGAAGTAATACTCCCATTTCCTATGCAAATAACTCAGTTATGTGAAGAGGTTATGTGCCAAAGTTTGTAATAAAAATACCACAATATGAACAGAGTATAAATTTGAATAATTTTCTATTAAAAGGAGAAATATGTAGAAATTGCTTTAAAAGATCAGTAGGATTTTGAAATTATGTTGTCCAAACTCATTGTATTTCTAAAATCTGAAGCATAGAAGTCTATAAACAAAACTGAATTTTTGATCTTTTTAAAAACACAGACTACTTCTAAGAGGTGTATTCTATTATTTGTTTGAAGCAAATCAGGCAGTTGAATATCCTTCTTGACATTTTGTACATGTAAGAAATTGGTGCAAGCTCACTTGTCAAGAAAAACAAATGACATCTTGTCCACCTGTAGAAGCCAGGACTTAATTTAGGCTGAAAAGTCTGTGGAAACTATATAAAAATGAATTAGTTAAAACCAAGGAATAAAAATACAGGAATTACTTTTTCCTCATCTCTTCTACAAATCTAATTCTTCCAGAAAATGGGAGTTTTGAATTTAGGAAATACATTTAGCAATTCACTATCATTAGTATTTTCATGTCCAGAGTAAGTGGAAGAGGATAACTATAGACTTCATAGAACCTCTGCTACTGGATTGCTGAGAATTATTGCAGAATCTAGGATCAAATTTGGAAGTAAATTTTGGTATCTCTCTGAACACATTTTTAAATATAGTGAGTAATGAGACAAATGTAAATCTCTAGCTTATTTTTGGTAGGTCTTTTTAATAGAAAGTAAGGAGTAGCCTTTGCACCAATGATATTGCTGTGGTCTTTTTTTGCCTTTGATTTCAGGGAACCAAAGAGAGAAGTAGATAACCACAAATTCCTCATTAGCCAAGGAACCATCCCAATGGGGCTAACAGTGCATCATCTCAGTGTTGTGATTTATAAAGAAAAAGTGTAAAGGGTAATCAGGTTTGTGGTTTTAATTACATATTTCTTCGTGGTAGGTTTTTACTTTTGCCTGTGAAAAAATGAATTGATCTTTGTGGAAACGTATTTGAAATATGCTAAGATCCTAATCAAATAAATAAATCAATAATAAGCATCATCCTTTGGGGATCTTTTTTCTTGGAACATGTGGTTTTCGTCAAGAAAATACAGATCTATCTAGGTGTTTGTTTCCTTTTGACAAGGAAAGAATGGAAGTTAAAAAGAGCTCAGATATTAAAGATTGCTTTCAGATCTTCCTAATGCCACAAATGTGAGACTTTTTTTGAATGATAGTTCTCTGTTCCAGCTGCATGTATGGTTTATCCACGTATAGACAGCTAAAATATAATGCAGAGATAGCTGTGATTTAGGGCATAAACTTGTCCTTTATCCTGAGTCATAGTTCAGTGCAACAGTCATTTTTTGCCTAACTTAAAATAATATCCAGAGAGGCTGAATGATATTCCCTATCTGAATTTGGAACTTCACTGTTTTCTGGCCTATGAAAGTTTTATGTTTTTCTTGACTTGAAATATGCTGTAAGAGTGTCATTAATTTAGTCTTTTTCTAGTAAAAAGCTTCTGCATATTATAGATTTCCCTAGTCAGAGTGAAAAAAAAAAAAAACCCAAGGTAATTTCAGAACCTCAGGAAAAATCTTGACCTTTTAAAGCTAGAGCAAATTCAGTGATGTCTTATTTAACTTTTGCCTTACCCTTGCCTTCCTTAAAGATCTAGTGGTTGCTGAACGATGACTTGATTTCAGCAGGTACTTTATCCATAGCAATGGATCAGGAAAATGCTTAGAAGAGGTCTAAGGCTCAAGTTGCTGTTGATAGCATGCCTGCTGCTGCATCGGTTGCTTCTGATGCCGTCATAATCATATAAACAAAGAATGACTCTGGGGTTCATCTTTGCTTTCTCCTTTGTTGCTCCTCTCTTTCATCCTCCAGCAAATAAATAATAATAAGAAAAAAAATTAATCCCAGAGAGAGTCCTTCAGTTTTGTTTCTCGGCCTTGATTATACTCTTGCATTTTTTCTCCTTAATGTAACATTAGCAAGTTTGCTGATTGCTGATGATAGCAAACTGGGAGGTGTTGTTAACTCTCTTGAGGAATAAGAGGCCTTGCAGAGGGATCTTGATAGATTGGAGCATTGGGCAATCATGAATGATGTGAAATTTAACAAGAAAAAGTGATTGAGTCTGTACTTGGGATGGAGGAAAAGGTATGAATCAGGAGAGGAGTGGCTGGAGAGCAGCTCTTCAGCAAGGGATCTGGGGGTGCTGGTCTACAGAAGGCTCAACAACAGTCACTGGTGTGCCTTGTCAGCCAAAAGGGCAAACCACACCCTGGGGTTCATCAAACACAGCATGACCAGCCGGTCAGAAGAGGGGGTTATCCCGCTGTGCTTGGTGCACATCTTGAGGACGGTGTGCAGTTCTGGGCCCCACAATTTAAGAAGGATGTTGAGGTACTTGAATGTGTCCAGAGAAGGGCAACAACATCGGTGGAAGGACTGGAAGGCATACTCTTTGAGGGGCGGCTGATAACTCTGGGTTTGTCTGGTTTGGAGAGAATGAGGCTGAGGGTCAACCTCATCGCTCTCTACAGCTTCCTGAGGAGGGCAAGCAGAGATAGAGGTGCTGAGCTCTTTTCCCCAGGATCCAGTGACAGAATGTGTGGGAATGTTTCAAAGCTGCATCAGGGGAGGTTCAGACTAGATATGAGGAAGAATTTATTTACCAAGAGTGTGGTCAGCCACTGGAACATGCTCCCTAGAGTGGTGGTTAATGCCCCATTTCTGTCAGTGCCTTAAAAAGAGGCACTGGGCCAATGCCCTTCATAACGTGCTTTAACTTTTGGTCAGCCTTGAACTGATCAGGCAGCTGGACTAGATGATTGTTGTAGGGCCCTTCCAACTGGAACTATTCTATTCTAGTCTAGGCTAGGCTAGGCTAGGCTAGTCTAGTCTATTTCATTGGTGATAATCTATGACTTGTAAAACTGTTTTTAAATTTCCTATATTTTCCTAACTTTTTTTTCAAACTTAGCCATAGGTGAGGAACCATAATAAAACTTTGAAGTATGGGAGAAAGGCTTCCTCTTGTAAATGTAAGCAGATACCGCACTCTCAACTATTAGTGAGTTAATGAATATTAATAAGTGCCCTAAAGGTCTCTTAAAAAACTTGAGAAAACTCTGAACATCTTGGTATTTGCATGAAAACAGTAGCTACACTTACAGGAAGACAGGCAATATCAAGGAATGGAAAATGTGTAAATACCAATCATCAGCTTTGCGGTTTTAGCTTTCTGAAACACTGACAGCACAACTATAGAAATGCTAATAGGAATGTTTGACAGTTGGACAATGTTGATGAAACTGTGATCTTGGCTGGGATGCAGCACAACTCCAGCCTTAACAGATGACCTGAAAGCACATGGTCCTCCATAGCAAAGGCTATGACATTTTTAGTTCTCCTTACTGCATCCCCTAATATTCTACAATGCTGCTCAAAAACCTAAGTTGCCAGAACCGAAGTTCTTATTATATGAACTCAAAAATTTGTTACCATGTATATTTATGTTACGATTGTATCTTCAATCATAAGCTCGTTTTCCAGAAGACCCCTGCCTTTATAGAGGAATAGCTTGTATCCCCAGCTACTCAGTGTATGGTTTGACTTATTGTTTGCTTTGCTAGTATTGCCTTTACCTTGATTGCTCTCCAACCATTTTTTTGAAGGGTTTGTCATTTCCTTAGGTGCTTTCTGTGGTTCTTGCTGCTAGAAAATGTAAATACTTTACAAATATGATTTCACTAGCCTGGTTCCTCATGGTGGGTTCACCTCCCTTCCCCACAGGATGATTTCCTTTCCATAATTCCCTGTAATGTTCCAGCTCTTCCACAGTGTGCCACCAATGAGGCAGGGATTGTCCATACCACTCCTAAGCCTGTCATTTCTAAACTTTGTTCTTGACTCGAAATCTTTAAATAATTTTGCATGTGGTAAATACAAACTTCTCTAATCTGGTCTTAGAGATAGCAAAGAATGTTGCACTTTTTATTCATTTATTTTCCTGTACCCGTTTAGGTCTGTCAGCAGTTTGGAGGCACCTATGAAGAAGTTCATATGAAAGGTCTCAAAATAAATTGTTACGCACGAATCACCGTGTTTACAATCAGCAGACAAGTTTGCTGTGAAGGTTTTTACTTATTAGACATGGCTCTTTGAATGACTTGGCCAAGAATAGAATTGGAGCATTGCACTGCAGCTTCACTTTTTTGTTTTCCGCCCTGTTCCTTAAAACATTTCTCCTACAGAAACCTTCATGCTTACAGCCTTTTCCTTATGCCTGATGTCCCTATTAGAAGAAGGTTAAAAAGAATTCTCATGCAGATACACGAGGCCTGCTGAAGAAATGTGAGATTCACTGCTTTTAACAATCAGAAAACACCTTAGATTTCGAGTCATACCAGGATTTATAGCACAAATGCTTAAACCAAAAGAGAAATCTAACAATAATAAGCTGATTCTTCTGTACTTGTTTTCCTCTGTGATTTCTGTCCTTGGGTTTGACATAGACACTTGATGCGCTAACACCATAGAAAAAAAAAAGTAACTATTTGCTTTGTTTTTAAATTTGATCCTGCATGTAAATCTCTCTCTCTAGGGCACCTTTTTTGCTTACATTCGTGTTTCCTTTCTTTCCCGCTCCTGCAGTTCTCTAGGGACAACCTTCCACTGAAATTGAAAAATCCATCCTATAGAGCTGTGTCCTTCTTTATTTTAGCTCATTTTATGATCAGAATGTGAATTTAAATGGGAACTTCCCAAGATTTCTGGAAGTGCCAGTTAGCTAGTGTGTATCTGCATATTCATTTTTCCTTCTGGCTAAACTTCAATGACAAGACATTGCTGAAAATATGTTGTCTCCTTTGAAATATTGAAACAGTAGTGGGAATTTAAACTCATACACTTGAATAACCATCTGTTAGTATATTCAATAATAATGTCTTTGTACTCTGCAAAAGGTGCTATTAAAATGTCAGTATTTGTTACAGCTAGCCAGTGTAGCAGTGCAGGTACTGCTTTCTCGCTGCTCTTCTTTCATTAGGTATTTCTGGGCAGCTCTGGCTCAAAATCGTGGGTTATCTGGTAAGAGGGGGCAGAGAAGGGGATAAGAAAGATCTTGACTTGAATGTTAGTCCTCTCTGATACAATTGTGTATTTGTTCCTTTGAACAGGTTGTAATTGATTTCCTTCTGCCAGCTGAAGTAGCATCCTTTATTGATAGACAAGTGCTCTGAATTTCAAAAATAACATCCTGTTTCCCATCCCAGCTTGAAAACCAAGAGTCTGGTCCTCACTCCCTAGATGTCTTTCTGTTGCTATCCTTGGTATTCTTAGCAACATGGGTGTCAATGTCTATTTCACAGATAAACAAACTCAGGTTCAGAGGTGGAATTTATTCAGTCAGATGGTAATTTATTTATAGACATGGTCATAAAGCAAAGGAACATGACCAGTTCTTGGTAGTAATTTTTAGGTTAGAGCTGCTGTACTTTTTGTGCTCTAAGTTATTCCTTCTATCATCTAAAAGTTCAAAGGCAACAATCTCTGAAAAAGTGAGCTAGCTTTTTTCCTGTTTGCAACAACACTATTCTTATCTGGAGCATTGAAAAGGGCTGCAATCTTCCCCAGGGAAGATAAAATCTTACTTGTGTGATTTAGCATTCCTTGATGTGTGCAGCCATTTGGATTTCATACTAGTGAAGCACTGTGCCATAGATCATGTCTGTCTTTACACAGAAATAAGCAGTTTCAGTTCAATGATTGAGGCTCTTTTCACAAATGAAGGTGCAGTTTCTAAAAGTCTGATGTCCCAGGGGAGATGCTGAACTTCAATCTGCAAGGTCAGCTATACTGTTGCTCTTGAATGACTTCCATTAGTGTGAACTCTTTTTCCCAAGCATATTGCAGTTGATTTTTAATCTATAAACTACTGTGGGCTTTGGTTTTGGGTTTTTTTTTTTCACCCTTCTTTCTTCCAGAGAAATAAGAGGAAAATGGAGTATTCAACATGAAGAGAAAAAATGTTGTTTGCTGCAATAAGTGTGCTTTATAGGAACCAGTTATATGGGCAGGCAGATTCAGGAGTTAGGTCCTACCTACCAGTCATTCTTGGTCCTCATTGCAGGACGTCTTACACGGAGCCAGCATGTTGACAGTGAACCAAAGCTTTTGAGATTCTGCTTTGATCCAGTGAGGTCCAATTCAGTTCCTCAGCAGTAATCTTGTGCAAAAATGTGTACTGTGGGTGTACTGCAGCGCCGTTGCAGAGGACGCGTCACTTCAGAGTAGAAAGAGAAACACAAATCAAAGCTGCAGGTGTCTTTCCCCCTCTCCGGCCATATCAAGATCTTTATAGCTCTCAGCCCCTTTCAACCCTTTAGGATAATCATCCAGTCAGGATTTATTCGATGTTTTTCATTGTATTTTTCTTACAATAAACCCCTTTGTATTCACTATTCAAGGCAGTGGTATCTTTCGGACCAGCTGGCTGCCTGCAGGTATTGCTCCCCACCACTATACAAATGTTTGTAACTTGGTGGGTGATGGGGGAGGTTGTTGTTGTTGGGGTGGGGGTGAGGTGGTGCTATCCTGGAAATGTAGATCCTCTCCCACAGATAGCTCTTAGATTTCACTTCCATGAGATCAACATTATCGAACCAGACCTTTTAGATAGTGAAGTTTTCCTCCTTCAAAAATACTGTACAGAATGTGTGGTCTGGTTAAGAGTGAAGAAAAATAATCAAAGACAGAACTATCAGTTTAGAAAAACATACCACGTAAGAGATTATTCCTTTTCTTTTGCTCTTCTGTTTTCAGCAACAGACAACTTCTATTTAAGAGAGGCAAAATAAACTGGCAATGAATTGCAGCCATACACATGGGCAAAATAGGTTTGATTCTCTTTTTTGCAGAGAAGGATGTTGTTCCAGAAAGTAACTCTTAATGGGATCCTAATTTAGGTGCTCTTTTGAACTCAGTCTCCCAACTTACACCTAATTTAGATTCTCATGTCAGCCTGTATGCACCAGATTGCCAATATTCACTCACAGTGACAACCTGAAGCAAAATCCACTGAGAATTACACTGCAGTTCATGGACACACAGTAGCAATAAAACAAAAAAAATCGGATCTCTTCAACACTCCAAACCACGCAGAAAAAAGACTTGATACTTCTATTTGTCTTCTCAGAGGAAAACTAAGGATTATATAAACGTGGTGGGACCAACACCCCTCATTCCTGCTGACTACGTGTTGTCTCTGTGGGATGGCAGATGTTTTCCTGTCCTGATGTGGTTAATGTAATTGTTCCAGGAAAAAGTTTTGATCCACTGATCAAAGGGAGACGTTATGTGCACTACAGATGCCAGCTCCATTCTTTTTATCAGTTTAAATGCAAAAAGATACAAACTGCATCCTGGTTAGAGTGCTGCTTGCTTTTCGTGTTTTCACTGTCTGATGTCGTTTTGACTCAAATATCAGGGTATGTGGGATAAAGAAAAAATGAAGGCTGTTTCCCACTGGTGTATTTAACCAAACCAAAGCAGAAGAGTACCTGTCTTCTTTCAGGTAATCTCAACAATCTGTGTTGAAACTTTTGCAGCCTTACACTCTCCTCCATTTCATAGCCAGCCCAGTTCTGTCCTAGCTCAAAGACATACACCCAGGCCAGAGCATTTGAATGCACAATGTTAACTGCAGTCTCAAGTGTTTTGCCGAACTTCTTTCCTGTAAAACTTGAAAACCTTTTTATTTTCACAGGGGTGGAGTGAAGGAAAGAGAAAGCTGTAGAACTGTAGAAGAGTTTTTATACTGAGGAAAACCTAAGCCAGACTGTGATGTGCAGAGCTCTGTTGGGTCCCTTAAGTCAATGATAGTTGAACAAAGTTCAGCAGTTCTAAGAGCTGAATCCCTCAGTAGTATACTCATTTATCCTGAGCTCTGGTTCTCGCCACCCAACCCTCTTTTGTGCACTGCTTTCTAGCACAGCATAGTGTGTTTTGAATAGTAAATTACACTTGCTTACTTCAGATAAAGGACACTACCTACAATTTCACGAGACAAAGATTACGTCAGCCCTGTGCAAATGCAGTCCAGACTTGCAGTTACAGCAAGAAATGGCTTCAGTAGCCTTCCTAGTAGCACATCAGAAACCTTGCCAGTACATGCAATCTTCTGTTGCATGATGAAGGTCACTAATAAGAACCCAATTCCAGAATAAATTCGTATTTTATTGTGATGCCACTCTTTAAAGCCGCCAGTACCTTCCTGTTACTCCAACTGTGACTAAAGTTAGCATCAGGGAGAAAAGTATTTTCATGTACAGCTGTTGCATCTCTAGCTAGAGATCTTTTACCAGCTGGGTCATCATAGATTACTTTACCTTGGAAACTCTTTACGCACATACTTCTTTTCATCTGCTTTGACAACCATCCTGAGTTAGTTGTGTAGTGCTTAGAAGGCAAGAAGGATTTGTGATCTTCATCTCTAGACAAAACCTAACAGGTCTTGATGACACACAAGAGAATTGGATAATGCAGCTGAAACTGTATAACCTTTCTAAGTCAGAAAAGTAGAGTGAGAGACTAATATTTAATGGCTGGTTTTCAGGGTTTATGATCCATATGCAATTCCAAAATATGCCACTGTATTATCTTTTTGACAAAGCAAGATTGGAGTTTTCTTTTGAGTGATGATTTTGAGAAAAGGCTGATTTGATTGTGATATGGGTTAGAAGAATGGGACAGCTGTCTGTGCAATACTGTCACACGGACAAGTGGCGATACTGTGCCAAGGGGTGCAAAACAATTGAGGAAATATGGCTTACAACAAAGCCCCTTTTGTTTTCCTTCACAATTAACTCTGCCTACTCAGAAGCTGCTCTTGGCCTCAACTCATTTAGTAATACTAGGAGAAAAGGGAAGCAGAGAGACAAATGTTCCAAACACATACCCCGATTGTTCATATACTGTATGCTGGTTAACAGCATGAGAAGACTTGTGGTTATGACATCTATTTTATCAAGACCATTTTTTAAAGTGAAGACTCCAATTCAAGTTTTACCTATTTCTAGCACCTACTTCAACCCAAGCTCCTTCCAATAAGATCTGTTTGGGTTCCTGCAGTGGCAAAGATTCAGTTATTCAGTTGATCTGTGTTTCACCAAGAGAAGCCTTTTTGTCCTTGATTCCATGTATTGCAGTTTGGTGCACCATGGCTTTTCAACAATAAGTGCAGAATAGGTCTGCTGTTCTTATTGAGTGCTTTACAGAGGGTTGAAAGGTCCTATCTCAAACTAGTGAATACTACACTCACGATGTCATTGCCCCAGAGACCTGTTTTTTCTCTTGGCAGTGTGTGCTGATGCAAGACTAGTTCAATGATCTGTATGTTTCTGATGGACCTTCAGAATCCCAGCTTCCAGTTCTCTTTTGCTTACCATATCAACTGTGCATTAAACCAACAGAAAACTTTGTATCTTACTTTATCAAATTTCTTCTTTTATTTTAGCCTCTTTCTATCCACATAAACTAAAACACCAAATTAAAGAAGTATCTACTGGCACCCAAATCTTTAGTGGCAGCTGTTCTCTCCCATTTTTCAGCCCTGACTTTTGCAATGAGACATCATCATTGATCAAACAAAAAGCAGGTTGAATTTTCTTCCATGTCCCAGCTTATTTTAGAAATATGTGAAGTATGCCCAAGTCAGGTAAATGGTTGCATGTCACTTTTTAATCTACAAAGGATGATTGTATTTTCATTAGAAAAAAGAGCGAACTTGCATGTATTATAGTACTTATTAATGAAAAGAAGGATAGAGTCTGCAGTTTCTTACACCACCAAAGCTCCTGTTGAGCATAGGATTTGAATATCTTTACAGAAAGGATTATGTCACGTAGTATCTTAAACAGCACAGACTGAACTCCATGATCCAGAAAGACTCTACAAATTTTTGTTTCTCTGAAATGAATAGGAATTTTGTTGCAGACTTTTGGATTTTTCACAGGGCCTACATTTGGCAAACCAATTTTTATAACAACAGCAGCACAGATAGGAATATGAGAGTAACAGACAGTGTGGTGTATTTAATTCACACACACTGAGGGAGTGTTTGCCCAAAACTGATCATGTTGGAGATGATGACTGTTGGCTGGATTAAACAGCACTTGGAAAATTACAAAGAGACCCCTAAAGCAAAAAAAGCGTCAACCTAAACAGAAGTCTAGGAGAAGCTTGTGAAGTTGCAGTGGTAGAAGGGACCTTGGCATGGGATTAGACACAGTCAAAGCTTGTGGTGATGCTGCCTGAAGTCACCTGGCTGCCTCCCACCTCTTCCCACCTGGGCTGCGCACCCTCACATGCAGTGCTGCGAGCATCTTCTCCAACTGTCTGAGTGCTGGGGGACTAAATAAGGACCTGTGCCGGGGTGCTGGCTTGGAGATCACATGGTGGCTCCGTTCCAGGAGGGTGGGTGTGCAGCCAGGGATCTCAGGAGTGGTGAGCCCCCATCCATTGGGGGTTTCCCTGGAGGGGGTTGCAGGGGATCGCCCTTCTTGGGTTTAGTTACAGAGGGGTGCTCAGAGATTTGGGGTGTTTATGAGCATTTTCTAAAGGGCTCCTGGTATTGTTTATTTGTTCCATTACTGACACTAGTCTTGAATGTGTACCTCACTGACTACCAGTTTACATGTTGCTAATAAACCAATAAACTGCTTCAATCCTGATTTGGTTTAACAACATCAACATTTTCTCCCTGTGATGCAGGATTTATTCAAGTAACTGAGCAGAACAAGGGCAGACAGAAAAAGCCAGGAAGCTTTTAGGAAATTGTATACACATACACAATATCTAGCTACAAATAAGCTAAGTCATTGCAAGTGCAGAAGTGATCTGTTTGGACACCAAAGATTGCATGCCAGTGATTTTTGCTATATGCACGTCTGAAACAGTGGATTTCAAGGATGCAGTCCTTTCAAGGGGAGATGCCTGCTATCTGCAAAATACATTTTTTTGTTGTGATGACCTACAGCACTTCCCTAAATCTAACACAACACAATGGATGTTTGGATGGACTTGGCTGACAAATCCAGTGACTTCCAATATAAAAAAAAAATAGAACAGTTGCAGCCCTCCCATCCCCTCCCCTCCCCCCTTCCCTCCTCATACTGGTCTGCTTCTGGTCAGGCTGTTGAAGGAAGAAGGATATGGTGGATTTTGTTCAAGGCATCAAATAAGTATGACAAAGTTTTTCTTGCAGCTATTTCTCATGCAGCATGTGACTTGATTTGGGACACTTGGATCAGGATTCTGGTTGTCACAGTACTGTCAGGGTTGAAGAATTGCTGTTTAAATTTGAGTTGTCCCTAATCGTTCATCCTTTTTGGCATGTTCCATGAATTTTTGTTTTGCTTATTTTCTGCCTGCCTCTGTCCTGACTTGTACATTTTTGTACTGTATCTCTTTGGACCTGACTAACAAAGCTTAATGAAGGAGACGATGGTAACACTAACCATCAAGCATGCCAAATTATTTCTTTCTATCTCTTTTCTTGCCTGTATCGTCCTACTAGTTTTTATTCTTTATAGCTCTTGCTATCTTAATGGTATTTGTGTTTATTTTGTGAAAGGAAAGTCTCAGTGTGTTCTTCTAGGATTTGGTTAAATGTAACACAAACACATATGTTTGACAAAGAAACGTGAATAATAACAATGGAAAACTGGCAACAAAATGCCACGGGGGAGAAAATTATGGTGCAATGCTTAGTGAAGTTAAAAAAAACACAAAGAGGAGGATGGTAAAACAGTAAACAGTGTAACCTCCGCATAACTGAAGTCGAAGTGGTCCCAGCATGAGGAAGAGGGTATCATTGCTTCTGCAAGCAAGAATGCAGATGCAGTGCAGACTATTTGCAAGTTAAATGAAACATAGCTTAATGGTAAAGACAGTTTGCCTGAAAAAAGACCATGTATGTGCTGTGGAATGTACATGGCTTAGAAATATCTTCTGTCTACATCCACAAACTTTGTCTTTCCTAGTCCATCAGGGTTTCAACATCATTACCACTACAATGCCATAAAAGGCTGTCAGTAGTCAAACACTTAAGTATGCAAGCCCAACCAAAACCTCTGGATTTACTGGAGTGTTTTATGTTTCTTATGCTTCTGCTGTTTGGTTTATCATGGGGTAAAGCAATTATTTTTGAACAAGCAACTGGCACTGTTGTTCATGTAGCAGTACGTTAATGACACAATGCAATTGTAGCATGGAAAAAAATCCTAGTCTTTAAATAAAAGAACTGCGAGGAATGAAAGCCTTAGACTGAAATCAAGGGAGAAATTTTAAGATAAACACCAACGGAGTATTTATTTTTGTAATAAAACTGAAATGATACCATCCTTTTTGTGAATTGTGCATTCACTCCCTGATATGTCTTTGAGTTAGCAATGAAGAAATGTCCTTCCTCAGTATTCAACTATGAAAAATGATGATGTCTATTAGATTAAAAAAGTCCACATCTAATTGCAAACACAGTTGTTAAAATGGAAATTCAGTGCTCCTCTATCGTTCAAAACACAGTTTCTCTGTTTTGGCCAGTGACTTCTTTGCTGAGCTCGAAACAGCTTAGCAGTGGGATTGGCATAAACAGATGATATGAACTTGGGTTACTGACTGTAAAGCTAGCCACTTGGCTGGAAATAACACAGAAGAAACACTGGCTTTCACAGGAGACAGTTCTGGTATTTTCTTTAAAACTTCATATAGAAAGCATTAGGGAAACAAATGTGTTGGTATTGTCTTGCTACTGTGCCATGGCAAACCACTCGGAGCCCTGCTGAGTAATGAATGTGAAAATTACTGTTGACAGCAAGGCCTCTGACTATAGTCACGCTTCTGAAAATAAATGGAAAGGTAATAGTTTTCCTTAATCATGTATTCCTCACCCCAGTGAGACAATGTCTCCCAGGAATATTGTTTGGGCAAGTCATTGAAGAGATTTTGAAAATGTCTGTGTGCTACAATAATGTACTTGGCGACACATCAGTAGATTATAATTAATTGCCTTTCATCTGTCAGATTTTATTTTAGGGTAGTACTAGCTAGTAGTAGCAACTAGTAGTATTAGTCTCACTTCCCTTGCTGGACAGAATTTTCCATTACAGGATTTTAATCTTAATTTTATTTCTGTCTTAGACACCTAAAATAATGTCAGGCAAAATGTGAACAAATTCTTAGGCCGATCAATATTTAAATTTTTTTAAAAAAAATATTTTTCATTGTCATAAATTTCAGTATTACTGTAGTCCATCACAGTAGATACGAAATTGAATAGATAATACTGAAAAAGCATTTCTGGGGTATTTCTGTTGTGATTTCAGGTATCTCACTTTAGAACTCTGAGAGACTACATTACTATTAATAGAGTTAATAGAATAAAATATAATTCATCATGAATTTGTAAATCTATGTCAGAATGGTGTTGGTGTTACATTTTATTACTGAAAATAGGTAGAAACAAAACTTCTATACATATTCAAGTGGATTCTGTGGTACTTAAGGGGTTTGTCCTACAGATTTCTAGAGAATTATTTCAAAGAGAGATTTAGATTCTTCATACTAAACTGAGCCCTGACTTTTGTTGTTTTATACCATGACATTAAAGGTGAAACTCTTGTTAGAAAATAATATTGTGTCTTTAGGCACCTACTTTAAAGCAAGCAAAAACTTGATTCCTACATTGTATCCTTGGATACAAATACTCCTCCTGCTATGGGAGTGGGTAGTGAAAGAAGAAAGCACCTATCACACGTGTTAAAAATGTTTTGTGGCAGACATGCAGTAAATGTCTGTGTTCCCCTCCTCTCCACTGTGAAAAACACTCCATAAATCTATTTGCTTTCTGACAGCAGATCTATTATGATGTATTGTATTACTTAAATAAATGCCAGGCAAGTGAAAGACGTTCTATCTGTTCTGAAATTTAGCAACAGTGATCACATTTTTCAAAATGGTACAATTTTGTGACTTAATAGTCCCCATAAAGTGAACTTTTGTATAGTAAGAAAGTTTCTTAATTTACCTTTTCCTACAGACATCAAAAACTGCCAGTCAAGAAAAAAATATTGATTTAATCTTTTTTTTCCTTTTTTTTTTTTTGTTTAAGATCTAGCTTTGGGTTTGGCTTTATAAAATTAAATCTTGATGCAATTTTAAAAACGCTCATTGTGGTCTACTAACAAATCATTATAGACTTAAAGACTATTTATTTACAAATTATTGCAAATATTGAAACATATTCCAAGTTCTGTCCCACAGCCATTGTGATCCCAATCGATGGGGTTCTGTCGCTGAAGTAAACTTCCCAAATTAGGATCGCATCTAATGCTTGTTCTTTCTTGTTAGCATCCTCAGAATAAACAAATGTATAACATGAAGGCTCCTTGCACTGCACTTGATTGCTGCCCTATCCTGTTGTGTTTTTTTTTTTTTTTTTCAGTGGTCCGGTGATAGGAAGTACAGCAAGTTGCCAAATTAACATAGAATGCTGTTAGTGATTTAGTTTACTCTTTGTAAACTGTTAAGGAATTGATTACTGCATCTGACAATTAATCAACTAGCTGAGTGATATTTCCATAAGCCTGGAAAGGATTGTGTAACTGCCTCAGCAGAGACTTTATATGCTGGCAGCATAGACACTCTTACTGCCTTTTTGAATGAAATGCTACCTCCTTTCTTGGCTTCAGTGGCAAAATAACACCTTGTTTAACCAACTGACTATGCACAGCAGCTCTACTCAACACAAATATCCACGTAGGATATTTAAAAGACTGCCTATAGTTGCATGACAATCTCTTGTTTGTATTTCTGCAGTTTAAATGCACAAAAAAAGAAATCAAAAACATGACTCGATCTTTTGCCATTGCTTTGCAGAAAATTTGACTGTTATAATAATAGAT
>VZSC01012162.1:128576-146819 GCA_013398225.1 Steatornis caripensis | reverse complement strand
GAGTGCCTCATTGTCCCAACTCGCTGTGCTCATCCCGGGACAAAGAGGTACCGTATTACTTCTTATCTTGGCTCATTGTACCAAAAGGCAGGGTCGTAGAGTGCCCAATTATCCCAGCTCTTCCTTCTCATATGGTGCTGAATGATCTGACATTGCAATGCGGCTTGTTACTAAGGGGAAGCAGGGTCTGCACTACAACACTCAGCTAAAGGAAGCTTGCAAGAACATCTTAGCTACTGCGTCCTGTCACATAACTATTGTACAGCTGTTTGAATCACAAATAACAGAACTTATTTACACAGTTCAAATGTTTTTAAAATTTCTGTAGCTCTGACATAGCTTTACTGCTTTGTGCAATAAAATTTGCTATTTATTGTATCATCTAGAAAATTATGTATTAAAACATGAGGAAAGAATCCTAAAAGTTGGTTAAACTTTTCCTCATGATTTCTGTTTCAGTTCCATGTAAAAAAATTTGGTAAATTCAGTCCTTTTAGAATGTCTTCTTAATTCTATTCTTTTCAGTGAGGCAAAACTGTAATTTTGTTAGCGGATTGTTCTCTCACAAAGCAGGTAACATAGGCAGGTAACTTTCTGCCTTCTGGGGGATTATTTGAATTAATTTGTCTTATGCTACATTTACTTCAACATAGGTGATGTGCATATTCAGTCACAACCACCTTCACTGATGTGTTTTATAACAGTTATTGCTCTTTTTCTAATATGAGTGTTGTTTTGTGTCTGCTGCTACAAATAGTACCATAATAAGTTTGTACTCGATTTTAATTATAAGAGTCATAACAGAAGCAACTATGAATCAAGAAAAGTGCCACTAAACAGTAATTTTCATTAATATCAACTTTTCTCGGCTATGGGTTTCAGTAAATGGAAATGTTATGGATCTAGAGGCAGATATGTGCATTTTGAATCGACAAGAGCTCCTATGTAGTATACAGGAAATTTTGTCCAGGTAACGTGTACTGACATGCAAGCAGGGAAATGATGGCTCTCTATTTGACATTTTACAAAAGCTTTTGCAATCAGAACAGATGATTGTGTACCAGAAAATGACACATAGAAATGATATTTCTTAAACTCCAGGTAATTACTATCCATGTTCATATTTCACCCGCATTGTGTTGAAGGAAATCTCAAGGGATCAACTGCTTCACTTCTCTGAATTTCCTGCCTGCCCCAATGAAAAAGATAATCCCTGTTTTCTCAATTGTATTAATTTCTTTACCCCTGTCAAACAATCGAGTAACAGAACTTCTAAGACAATTTAAAATATTTTCTCTCCTTCAGATTTTGTGAAAGTATGAAGTACTTAATCGCCAGCATGTTTGGAAATGCACAGAGGGCTGTGGCAGCATTACCTGAGTCCTGATGCAACGCTGCTTCATGCTGATAGTGGAGCAGCAATAGCTGGGAGAGAGAGATTCAGGTAATATTTACACTGATAAGATGAATCAGTGCTTTGACAGAGCATCTGAAGTGGAGAAAGGCCCAAGAGACAAGACTTGATTGAGATTTAAACTGTTTCTGGCTAGTCTTTTTCAAGTTCTGGACATACAGATGAGTTCAGGTTCCATTTTACTTGACAGAGAAGAGAGTTGGTGTGGCAGTTTAGTTGTATGAGCTGCAGCCATAAGGATTCCTAACTTATTTGTAATTTGTCTAGCAGTCCTTCATTTTGCATTTCTGGGTTATGTCCTTGAAAACTACGTCCATTGTATTATTCTTACATGTCAAGCACCACCGAAAATACACTAGATGATATTCAGCCTACTGTGCTTGCTGTAACATTTAGTGTAAGAAGACTTCATGGTGTCTGGAAAAAAAAAGATGCAGAAGACTTACAACAAAGAAAACTTCAGGAATAAAAATGTAAGTGGCTAATACATGTGGTAAATGAGAGATTTTTCGTGCACACATTGAAAAAAACTTTGGTCAAAAAGAGTTACATCAAAGAAAATTGTTACGTAGTTTTGAATATTCTAGCTTTCTGATATACGGTCAGGGTTGATTAGCAGTCTTGATAAAGTGCACTGGACTTCTCAATCCATTAAGTAACTGTGAGAGGTATGATTTTACAGTTGTTTAACTGCAAAATCTGTGCTCAATCTCATTATCAGTCCATTTCCAAATTACGGAAGCACTGGGATGTCAGAGGTCTTTTAGGGGTCTGCAGGCTGACTTGCTGGCTTTGAGCACTATTGGAAGAAACAGATTGACTTTACTTAGCCCAAAACAGATGAAGTCCTTAACTGAATGTGTGTTTTAAATGTGTCCCTTTTTTAAATGATGCAATGCAATGTGAAAAGTGTTTAGCATCAGGTGGGTTATTGAAACCAGATGATTACTAATGCATGAATGTTCAAAAGGGATTTTTTCTTAAACTTTCACACAGTATATAAGTATTAAACTATATATAGAAATAATGGAATGAAAATACAAATAAAATTTGGGCTGATTAACAGCAAACTTCTGACAATGAGATTTCTGAGACTGCTGAACATCCTCCTAAAGAAACCATCTGGCATTGGCAGGGAGTTTGGCATGGTCTTCAGCAGGGTAACATCCATCACTCCTGAACTTAATGACTCGATTTTGTTTCTTTTCTTTGACTAATAACATGGTGTTCTCCTGCAAATGCGAGTGATGTCTGATCTCATTTACTGCCTTATGGTCAAATGAAAACATATACAAGAACAGACTCTGGACATTTGATAGACACAAGAAATCATGGCTTGCTTGAGACTTTATCATACAAATGTATCTGAAAAACTGTTTCTTAGCATGAAATTGTCATCAGTGAAACTAATTTTTCGTAATGCGTTAGAAAGCTTTTGGCATCTCAGCTCTGTGTGATGCCAGCACCAGGCAGGAGATTCCACTTCACAAACTTCCCAACTTTGTTGTATGGAGAAAAATGTTCTGAATCACAAGCATGTGCTTTTCCAGCTTGTGCGCTTTTAATGACATAAGTATAAGTATTCCTGTCTACATTCCAGGAAGTACTTATGCAAAGCTAGTTCAGGTTTAGTATAAACCTCTTACTTTGAGGACACATAATGTAAAATGCAAGCTGAAATGAACATGAACTCATAAGCCAACAAAATTCCTGACTTTCAATTTTTGTACTTAGGAAGACAACTGCTTTTAAATTGATCCAGTAGATCCATCTTAACAGTTTGACTATTATTTTGTTAAGTCAGATCAGATGCCAGGTTACTGATATTAAAAATTACCAGTTTCTCCTCTTTTCCCACCATTTTCTTATAAGGAACCTTGCACGCATGTAGCAACTTAAATTGTCCCTGTGATGTCTCCCATCTAGCTGATACTATTTGAGAGCATTGCAATCCATGGCATTATTGCATTAGACTTCAGGTGTGTCTTAGTGATCCAGTGTCTGCCATGTTCAATGTTTCTCAAAACCAGCATGCAGTGGTTGGAGTCTGCACATTGTTGCAGTATGCTTGTATTGTTAATGTCCTCTACTGTTCTCCACTTGCCAGTTCTCATTTCATAAACAAGCTAAATGTCAGGCAGACACTATAATGTTTGTCCTACCTGCCAAATCTCATTTTGTTTCCAGCAGCCACCCTAAGAGTGGCATAAGTGCTCTTAAATCCCAAGGATATAAACCAGAATTCAAGCTCTTCAAAAAACGTTTCCTTCCTAGAATGAATGGGCATTACTGTCATTGGTTATTGTATTTTCATACCTTTAAATTGACCCATGAGGAGTATACATGAATGTAAAATAGATATGTGAAAGTAGATGTTTTTTTCTTACTCAGTGTTTGTGCCATCAGCTCTCAAATGCCTATACCTGACACAAGCTGTGTTATTCAGGCTACACAAACAGTATCTTTTAAGCATGGTTTGTCTAAAGTTCAGTGGGTGTGAACATATTTAAGCTTTACTTTCTATGCAACCTGGCAGGTAAGTAATTCCTAAATAAACCGGCTCTATCTTGGCTGAGGATAAAGGACAAGTCTGAAGTGGTGAAGTCTCAGGATGAGAATCTTGTACTACTTGACCTGAAATACATTTATTTAGATAGGCTTAGTTATTCATGTCTTTAAGCCACACAGAATAATTTTTTGTTAATTGATGAATGTCATGAAGCATGTATTTCTTAATCTGATTGAGTTGAGTTCTTATAAGAAACCAGGAAAAAAAGGAGTCTGAGTTCTCAGGCATAAATCCATGTTTTGTTTTCCACTTAAGTCAGTGTATGAACAAACATAATTTTCTTATATAACTTTGTACAATGTCCAGTACAGTTGTTACCTCTGGGCCTGCCTGCAATGTAAATACATACTAACTGGTAAATCTTTGTTATCAGCTTGATTTACATCATAATAGAAAAAGTTGCCTCCTGCTCACTGACAGGGGATTTTCAAGGGTCAGGTATAAAGCCTTGTCCATTCACAGTGTGAAATTTGTTCAGCTAACCATTAGCAAACATTCCTGGTTAAAATGTTCAGATATATCCAACGCATGAATTGTTCTCTGAGCCTTTCAAAGTAATTCTGAAAATTATCCAGAAAAAGGAAGAAAAAAAGCCTACAGTGTGAAGTGTGATTTATATTTTCACGTCACTAGCACAGTTAATCAAATGTCTTAATAGCAGTTCAGCATATGGGTGATTTCAGCATGTTTCTGGCAGTTAATGTTTCATACATGAAACTCTTTTATTGTCTTTCTTAGGTAAGCAGATTGTGAACAACAACAGCAATTATACTGTTTGGTCTAGCTGGCAAAATGAGGAGTTATGCTGCTTTTCTTAGTCACCCCATTTGAACTGTCTGTTGAACAGTTGAATAACTATTTGCAGTGCTTCCTCTCTTTCAAAGTGCTGCCAGGTCTTTTTATCTGACTTCTTTCAAACTACCATACTTCGATTAGTCTCTGTGCTTTCTCTGTACTATAGCATGCAACTTTCATTAAGGAAAAGCCAGTTTTGGCATGGAAAGAAACTCCTGCTGTTAGCTGACTTGGAAAGCTCGTATAATGTTCAATTACATATGCTGAAACTGCTAGAAATAAAACCTTCATGTTCCTGTTGTGCAGACTCTGTTCTTCTAAAAATGGAAGATATTGGCCATACAGCGGCTTTATCCATTACAAAATGATCTTTGATTTATTCACAGAATCTTTTGTAAAATTATTTTTCTTATGGGGCATTTGGCTCCGAACTGAAGGTCTGCAAGCTCTCTGCTGGCCACTTAAATGTTACGGGAATGCTACCTACTGCACAAGTTATGCAGAAGTTATACACAAAGGTTAATTGTGCACCCATCAAGTTGTGGTCATCTGAGCTTCCTTATAAACATACATTTTAATAAACTGTTGAGCTACAGGCTGTTGTTGCAGAGATTGCCTTAGCAGAACAATACACAATACCTGTGCAAGAAAAGATTTTTTATTTCAGCTGTGATATAGTTGACAAAACAAGACATCGTTAATTGTCATGTGATAGAAAGCTGTAATAATCTGTAGGACTTCAACATGCCTAAGCGTGACAAAGGGCTGTAAGACAGTTCTCTTTTGGCCATGAGCTCAGCTCAAGCTGAGCCTGAGCTCTTACTGTGTAATTCTTTCCTGAGCTTTTTGGAAATAACTGAATGGTTTTATGGCAAAAGACAGATGTCTGTTGGAAAATGTACCAAATCTTAGGAGTAGGGCCAAAGTGGACTAGGCAAAGAATAAGCCACCAAAACATAGTTCATGTTCTAGGTAGTGAAGACAGAGTCCGCAGGCTTAATAAAGAAGAAAACAGTACTTACACAATAGTAGTGGGCCTCGTATTTACTTAAATGATGTTTTTGCTATAGTCCTCTTCTTTATCCAGAGTGCTGAATCCTACTATAGCAATCTTGTTTCTTGTTCCTCCTACATTTTTTACTTGTTCTTCAATTTATATAATTCTTGTATAATGGAATGGTAGTTCATTAGAAACTGCCTGCTGAAATTTTAGTGGAAAATTAGCAATGAACTATGGAGGAAGATGAGTGAAAAACTGCTCGAAATTTCTATGTGAACTACACAGCTTGAAGGTCTAGTGGAAAATACAATTGTTAATTTTGTATCTCACTTGATGGGAGGAAGACTAAAACTTCTTACTATTGTCATTAAAGTTAGAAATTGGTAAGGGTTAAAAAATACTGATAGGGGTTTGTCAGCATTGTACTTCATGAAGTATTTAATTTTAAACAATTTTTGTAGTACAGAAGTGTGAATGATAGCAAGGTAAAAGAAAGTGTTCAGAGAAAAGAAAAACTGCAAGATGAAAGGTAAGTAGTGCTTGAAAGGAAAGACAGGGTTTGGGGAAATATGTAAGGTCAAAGTTCTGGAGGAGCATTTTTGATAACCTGGAAAAGCATGAAGAGATGAGAAGAAAATGGATTGAAAGGGAAGAGTAGCCTAAATTTTTTTTAATGGCAAAGTAAGATTCAGTGAGACACTTGGTAAAGACAGAGTTGCTCAAGAAAACAGCAAGCCTGAGGGGTGTAACTGAAAGTTAATTGCACCGTCAATTGCAGGTAGCAGAATTATCAATAGTTTGTTGAAAACATATAAAGAGTGCAGGCTATGAAGGACTGCCAGTTTAACTGAGTGGGTAATCTCCCTCTAAATGTCAGAAATTTGTAACTGCTTGCCATTTTAGTTGAGGCGGGGGGGGGGTTGACATTAACTGAGCTTTGTGATTGACCACGCATTTTTGTGCTTTCAGCAGCTAAAAATAGTTAAAGGACAGTGGCTTGAAACAGTGTTAACCGAGTATGCATGCACTGACTTCAATGCTTAAGAAAATATAAATTGTTGGATCAACAGCGCAACATAATTTTTACTACCTCCTCTTGACTATCTTCTCCTCCTTAAGGTAAACTTGAGCATATTTGAACTTGTAGAGGATGACTATACTCATAAAAGCCAGACCTGCTCTGCAGAGCAAAAATATTTGTGTCAGTAAACAGGAGTTTTGGAAGATGGACGCAGACGAAGGCAATCCTAGACATCCTCTCAGGTATGACAAGGCAGGTGCACACTGCAGAATGATGCTCAAACTGGCCTGGAACAATCAAATTCCCACTAATTTCTGGGGGACTGTGTCTTGTGTTTGTGTAATCATTGCTTAAGGAGGGAAATAAATGTAGGTGTTGTGCATTTTGAGGATGTGTATGTTGTATAAGAGGGTAGAGTAAGGAATAAGTAAGACCCTTGGATAAAAGGCAGTATTTGGTATTAAAAATAAATTAATGGAAGGCATCTTAATCTTATCTTCATGGTTTTGGGAAATAATTTGAAAATCAAAGGAACTTATGAGACTCATTGCCGTGAGTGATGACTGTGGCTTGTGTTAGTTTCCTCCATGATATGATTTTGGCAAAGTCTGTCCTTCCTGGTGTGAAAGAGACCTTTATGTAGGTACACAGTGTCTAATCACCTTTTCTCATAGCTTTCATATATTTCTTCATATCTGTGATTAAAGCAGGGCTTACTCTTGTCACAATGCTCCACAAAATAATTCAGCTATTACCACAGGGAGATTAGGGCCTTCACCAGGGTTAGCCCAGCTCTTTTGCTGCCTGCAACCCTTCCACTTTGTGGGACCTTCCGCAGGAAGAGGCTGAGGTTGTGGAAGGTATTTGGCAAGGATGTCATGGTAAATTAGGAGATTTTTTGCTTCCTAAGCACTTCTGCAGATGAGCATGCAGGCAGGGTAACACCATGGCTGAGCGTTTGGGGTTTTTTACCAACAGGTGGAAACAGAGAACGCTTTTAATTCCTCCAGGGTAAAGGCACAGTGTTTACAGATATTTCCCCATCCTCATTTTGCTAGCATTTAACTTAATACTAGCTTCTAGTCTTGACGATTATGCCTCACAGTAATTGAAATTACAAAACAGGAACATATTAGTGGCAGAAGCAGAGTAAATTACCACCTCTATAAATATACTTACAAGTAGAAGGAGCTCACAGCTAAAACCCAGATTAAAAGTACCGTGTCATGACCTAAATTAGTACAAAAAGACAAACTTGTGCAACCGAATCATCTGTAATGGATATTTTTTGAAATGTTTCATAAGCAGCCTTTGTTTTAGTACAGGATCAAGGTTTGTGTTTTGAACAGACTGCTGGGGATTTACAACTGTCCACAAAATGAATGATAGCTCTAGAAGATTGAAGTAGCAATCCTTAGTCTTGCTGTTTTCAAGGCAGCATCAGATCGAAATATCATCACTTGGCTGTATTTTTTCCCCCTCTTTATAAGCCAGGCACTTTTTTATCTAGGCCTAGCAAAGGGGATGTTTTGGGGGGTTATTTATCCTTTTTTTCTGTATTTTCCTCTTCACACATGCAGTGGTACTTATAGTCGATTACTGAAGAAAATCTTACATATGTGACCTACTTGTTGAAAATATTTATTGTAGACACCTTCACCTGCATTACTTCCATTTTTCAGAAGTTGAACATCTTGTCAGTTTTCAGATTTGGTGTGTTTTCTAAAAGAGATCTTAAATTCTAGAATACCCCATACTTTCTCACAGTGGTTATATTCAAGGTGTTGATCTCTTCAAAACAATGTTAATGGCACTTAAATTCAAACCTGAAAAGTAGAAATGCTTTTCTTCCCTGACCTGCCTTGTACTCCTTGTACTGGGGACATGATCTGTCATCCGATGTTTCAGTCTGTCAATGTGCATGACTTTATTAAATTCATAAAATCATCCACATATGTAAAAAGGTTCCTACACAGCAGAAAAATGTGTCCAGAACTACTGAGCACAAAGACACTGTCCAGAGCTCACAACATCCCTGGGCTGTAGATCACTGGCAATGTGTGTGTATGCAGGGGCAGTGTCAGCATTTGGCTATCCTGCTGTTCACCACCTGCCCTTGCCCGGTGCTGGAGACCATGCTGGCGGCAGTGAACTTTTGGTCTGAGACGTTATGGGTCATTCTGAACAGACCAGTTGTGAAACTGAGAATAGAAACGGCAGGTGAATAACTAGATCTTCCCTTTATCGCTACTACATATGGACAAGCAAATCAGTTCTGCAATGTCTTTTGGCAAATAATACTAAAGGAATTTATTTGATAATGGATGTTTTTTGCTTATTAATGATCCCTGGCTAGAAAAAGAAATTATGTATGTTCAGTCAAGCTTACAAACTAAATATTTAGTATTACTACAGTTTTTTTGATCCAGGTAGAGCAGAAATTCTGCCTTTGTAGTTAAATATTTTCAGCCTATTATAAATCAAATGAAACAAAATCTGCATATAAAAAATACAACAACACTGTCAATAGTAAAGCATTTGTGTCATTTTGCTGCTTCTTTTTACTCAATAAAGTTGCATGTTTAAGTTCTTGAAAGACTTGGTAGAGTAGATGGTAGATAAAAGACATATGATGGAAATCTCAAATCCACTACATCATAAATGAACCATGTTTTTATGCTTTTTTACAGATAAATAATTCTTTTTATTGTTAGGAAGGAGTTACAAAGTATTTTTTTTTCTAACATCATCTTTGCATGTTTAATTATTCAAAAATTTATTCTGAAACTGATGGACTGATCAAAATAAGAAAGAAACTTGGGGGTCAAGGCTTATAAATTAATTCAAGAAAACACTGTGATGTATATAATGGATGTAACAATAATGGGAAGTGAAGATGATTAAATGAAAACTGAACGTTAGACATCACTACATTGATAAATACAGAACGATGCATAATTTTCCCAAGAGTTGGCTATATTTCAAACTGCATCTTGCTAAGATTTAATGTTCTATTTTTTCCATTATTGTTCTTTTTATAGATGTCCTTATTACTCAATTATGAAAACAAAATCAGAAGTGCTTAGAAAACTGAGAAACCACTGAACTGTATTCAGCGCAGCTGTAATTAGAGAACTGAGAATCTCAGTCCTCAGACCTTGAGGAAGTTTGATTTGATAAAATAGGAAGGGAGAAGACATCTCATCTCATGATCAACAAGATTAAAAAAACCTACTCAAAAACAATGCATGGTTTGGAAAGTGGAACAACACAAAAGAGTCATGTTAAATGCTGCTGAAAACATCCTTCTTTCTGAAAATACTGTTCTAATGTGTTTTTGTTTACCTCTGGTTCTGGGAAATGGGACGGAATGGAAATCAAGGTGGAACACAAGAATTGCAGCTTCGTCTTGTACAGCACATGTCAAAACCTGTTATCTCCAGATCATGAAACACCTTAATAGTCTGACATTTTCATCCAGAGCTTACCAACAAGCTGAAATGTTTTATTTTATGAAATGAAAATATCAGAGAAATAGATTTCAGAGTGTTAAAACAATTTAGATCAGTTCAACATGTACCTTTACAGAAATGGAAATGCGCTTGACCGAGTTTTACAGTTTAGACATGTCCTGTTTACCCTTCAGTCAGATAAAAACTGCCGGATCACACCCTGCTGCCTTGCCCTGAAGGAAGGTCTTAGTGCATCCGTAGCCTCGTGGGACAAAAACTGGCACTTGGGGTTTAATAGTTAAACAGGTGGCAACATCAGCACAGAGATGTGTTTTTCCTCCTGGTAGAATTACTATCCAATGAAAATGATTCTTTAGCAATGCAGGCCATACTGTAATTAACCGTAATGACTGCAGAAAAAAGGAACCCTTGCCTTTGCCTTTTTTTGTAAGAGTGGAGTTTGGTGCCTTTCAGAGAAGCTACCCTTAAATTTTATGAACTTGGGGACTAATGGCACTTTAGAAACAGTCTTTGTGTATTAAGCAACAAACAAATGTACATTAACAGTTTCTGTCTAAAAAGGCTGGAGAAAATAAATGCTATCCTAGTTTTACAAGTGGGACCGAAATGCACAGTCTTGCCTAAGGCTATACACTGATTCTGTGGTAGAGACAGCTCTTCCAGTCCAGTGATTTAATTACAAGAACAAATCTTCATTTCATCAAATGAATCTCTTCTGAGAGAAGCAAGGGATTGATAGAAATGTTAAGATGCATAAACTTTCTGATGTTGCCTTCCTCTGGTAGCGGTGCAATCTCTGAAGAGCAGCTTTTTTTTCATTTACTTCTGGTCAGTTTTTACCTGATGCATAAATAAAAATTTAAAACCAATTAACTCTTTCATCTTACTACAGAGAAAAGTCCTGTGACTGTTATTTTGTTTAGGCCAGAACTTAACTAAAGTTAAGGAACCATCAGCTGGAGTAAATAATAAAGAGAAGCTGGTTTTGGCCTCATAGGGATAAAACCTCACTCAGTGTTATCCAGTGAGCTTTTTCACTGAGCCTGTAAGTTACAAAGCACTAGTATCTCCTTTCCTAGCCTTTTGAAGAGGGCACTTGTTATGTATGTCTCTGTGTGTGGTTCTCATTCTTTTGGTATTTGTGGATTTGTCTTAACACTGAAGTCTCTTAAATGCATGTTGCTTGAAGCAATATTCACTGTGTCAGATACCTTACATGGTATTCTGAAGCCATTTTATTGCTGGAAGAGTTAGAATTGTTTGGTCACTGAATCAACAATATTCGTCTTCAAACTTTGGTACTTCAGCCATGAATCAGCCCACATAGCATTTTGTGAGGATGCTCAGAAGCACCAGTTCAGTCATCTAGCTGTTTATGTCCAAGAGAATAACATTCTTTCAGAGGGATTTGCCATGCATAGAGTACTGGACTGGACAACTGCATGCTTAATTAAGATTACTAAATCAAGTAAAAAGAAAGTAAATCCGGGGAAATAATTACTTTCTTGCAATTAAAGCATAACAAGCTCTACTGGACAAGCATTTACTGAAGAGTTAGAAAATGCAATTAAATGATATCAAATGGGAACATTAATAGAGTAAAAGATTCTATAAAGCAGATGGCATAATTCTATAAAGCAGATGACACCTGAAGCACCAGTTAAAGCAGGGATTAGTCTGTATTCCTCAGTTTTCAGAAATATTTTTATGTTTGTGACCCTGCCTTGAATATCTACTATTAGGTCTGCATTTTTTCTCAGGAGAAGACCTCGTGGTTGATCATGGTGTTGTAACAGTGAATTTGCCAACATTGTTTACAAACCAAGACTCTCTTTGTCTACCACACCCTCTTAGAGCATAAAAGCACTTGCAGCCATGAGGTGATACCATTGCTTAGAATAGCTTTTTTTTTCGTTTTTTTAAAGTCACTTTTCTGCCATAAAGGAGGACAGATTAATAGTTCGCAAAAAAATGGTAGGGTGGCAAAAGATTTGCTGTATTTTTAAGACATGCTAAAAACCTTGTTTTAGCTGTGCACTGAGAGTTTGCTGGAAGCATAATGAATTCTTCTTGCCGAAAATTACTCACAAAGGAACCTGACTCCATAATTTGGACTTCTCCTGTGAGTGGATAGGGTGGAGGTAGAGCTTCTGGAACAGTAATACAGATCCAGCTAAAAAAATAAACCTACTTTTACTGTGCATACTTCCACTGAATTAGGGGTTGTTTTGTCTCAGTTGCAAGTTATGAGGGGAACCTTTAGTTAGTCATAGGATTGACTGCAGTGGTGGCAGCACAATGAATGCAACCAGATATTACTAGTAGGAAAAGTGCAGGATAAAATCCTTTCATTTTTATTAATTCTGTTGAGCAATGAATGAAGTCACCTTGAATGGTAATGTTGCTTTGGGACCATTTTCCAGCATTTCATACTGTGAAAATCGTTCTTTGTGAAAGGTTTTAGCGCTGATTTTTTTTTTTTCAGTTACCAAAATTTCCATTTGAATAAGAAATTTTTAAACACCTAATCAGGCTTTCTTGTGTAAGAAGAAGATGGGAACCAAAGTGTGTCTGTCTTTCAGAAATAACAAACAAGCAAATCTGAGGTTGTCTGCATTCAGACTTGTCTTCTTGCATATCTGAGGCTTCAGAACAATTGGATAGATAATGATCTGAGCCTCTTCAGAGCTGCCGAATATAATGAAATGCAGAATCCTCGTAGCTGGTAGTTTTACTTTTAATAAATCAAGTTCATATTTAGAAAGACAGGCCTAAGAACATAGAACAGAGTAAAAGGATTTTTATGTGCCACAAAGGAGCATGCTCCATTTATGCTGAGCAGGTACTAGAGGGAAACCCCATCTTTACTAGACGTCATGCAGATAGTGAGTTAGGTACTTAACAGAGCTGGAACGTTTTTGAAGTTTTGCTCTTTTGTATTTCTTGCTCCATATTATACAGGTAGACAAGCATGAAAGATTGTCTGAGATGAAGGATAGGTAGATTTATCTCTTTGCTTCCTCAGATTTAGAGTTCATTTCCTTCTGAATTTGACCAGTAATTTTGCTTGGAGTGAAGAAATCTTCCAGAGAAGAGATCTGCTGGTTCAGGCTCCTTCCTTGTGGATCTGGGGAGGGTTCCTTGCAGTTTACCAGACTGTTATTTTTTAATAGAAGTATCACAGGAAAAAAACACCTTGTCAGTCTCTGCTGTGGTCTATGACATAAATAGGTTAGCTGTTAGTGTGCATCTGTTCTCACCTCACCCTTGGCACTTAAAATATTTCTGTATTTATTAATTTGTACCTAACACTTGAGATATAATGTGTATTTTTTTGTGTTACAATGTAGGGTATGATGTTGTGTTAGCAGTAGGAAAAAACCCAACAACACTGAAATATTTAAATATCTATTAAAGGGCTTTCTTTCCTTTAAATAGACATGATACATCTGAGTGCTACATATGATAATTTAACACCTTTCATGCTTCTGAAGCAGTGTTTGTTAAATTGTGCTTGTTACCCACGTAATGCCCTGACATTTCTTCTAAAATAAGAAATGTGTTTAATTTGCTTTAAGAATGACTTAATTTTATTTTATATATTGTTTATTAATTGGACTTGGTTTAAAGGTAAAGAAACATCAGAGCTATCTGTCATCTTTACTCTGACATGTCAGTTTCTGGTGTGTCCACACAGTTAATATCAGTGGAAAGCCACTGTATCTCCTGAACCATTTAGATGATAATTTGCAGGGCAGTTGCCATAAATCCATGTAACTTTTACAGCTTTCACTTCGTCAGTCACTTCCAATATTCATTATTGGTTCACCTTTAGTAGAACTACTTCATTATTGTTTCTGCCTCTGTGCCCGTCCTCTCCCTTTACTTCCCTGCCAGCTCGTACCAGACAGGATACCTTCACTGCCTGTGCGTGATCTATATTGTTCCATAAAACAGATTGCAAAACTTTCAAATTTCAGCCTTTGGTGTTTAGGGAAAGCCTAAACACCAGAGCCCCTGCGGGGGGCATGGTGGGGGTGGTGTCCAGAGTCGTTCCTGAGTCCATCTGGTCAGGGCAAAGGCAACTGACCATGTCAAACAGGAGCTTATGGTTCTGTTGTAAAGTTGACTGCACCATAAGCTCAAGGGACCAGAACTTAACGTTCCTCTGTCTAAGTGCCTGCAGGCCCTGCAGCATGTTGGTTGAGAAGGCTTCAGCTCAGCACAGCACGGAACGTTTTGTGTTACAAGCTAACCAAAAGGGAATGGATGAATGTGGTGGGTGCTCTGTCAGCTGAGGTGTCCCCTGAAGTTCCTCTTTGCATCTGTCCAAATTTAAATACCTAGGGCATTGATAGCTACTCCAAGAGTGCAGAAAGAGCGATTAGATAGTCTAGTTCTAGTTTCACTTGAAGTTGAAAAATGAGTGTTGTCAAGAGGTTTGTTTGCTGTCCTAGAACTGGCCATTGTAAAAGACAATTACATTTCCCAGAAATGCAAAACGCTGTGTAAAAAATTTAGCCTGCAGCAGTTCTTGATTGGTTTCATTATGTAATTTCAGAATGCCTATTTATTGTTCACTACACCATATATTATTGTTCTCTTCATTTTGATGTGTTTAATCTACTGACAGAGTTGGAGAATGTCAACTGTATTCACAAAAAATCTCCTTGAGAAGACATCATTATAGTGCTGATAGACCTGTCACTGCAATTTCACCACTAAACATGCTTAATTTTCATGCTGAAACGTCTTTCTTGAGTCTTAGTATCTCTGAGTCGCTGATGTGTTGTGGCAGACTGCACACCCTTTCTAATACACCTCTCCTGGTATCTATGTGTGTCCTGGTTTCTCTGTGGAAACACCTAGGAAAATAATGCAGAAGTTTGTACAGCTATAATGTGGCACCTACAGAAGAGATTTGAACCTCTGCTTTGAGAAAGTATTAGCAGAGTTAGAAAAATATTCACAAGGGACATACTGGAGCCAAATGTTTATTGGCAATGTCTGACCTCAATACCAAATCAGTTTCAACTTAATATACTCTCAGCTATGTATGGTTTGTGTCCGAATCTCTTTTTGTCTCATCAGACTTCCACAAACCAATCACAATTTCCTCAAATGGACTGAGTTTACTAAACAGACATTCCACGGCTCTTTCACATCTCCACCTTCCTAAGGACTATCAGCAGTGCACTGCCTGCTATGTCTTATCTAAGCAACGTATTTGTTATTCTAATTTTGAAACTGAAGCAAGCAGGTCGTCAGATTTCATAAGACCTCTGTCCCTTGATTGGAAGAACAGTGAGTGCTGAAAGAACTCGAATTCCAGGAGGATTCAAAGGGTGATGATTTAATCACATCTGAGAATGTGGACATAACTCACATGAACTGGTTTAAGAAACATGCTGTGGGAGCTGAATAGTATAACTTTGAAAGTAATAAGCAGCTACAGCAGTAAAACACTGTCTTTGTGTGTGTGTGTGCGTATGTACATGAGTGCATGTATTATGTTGTTATAAAAATCCTTCCAGTTCAGTGCATATCTTATCTCACTTAATGAACATGTGCAAGTCTTTGTTTTTCTTTATGATTCCTGTTAGACAGTATATTAATTATATAAAGAGCCTATATGTTTGAGAGATGTTTGTATTGCTAGGTACGAAACACTAAGACATGTCAGAAGAAAGCTTTTGAAGGTTGTTCAGTACCACTTTCCCTTTTTCTTCTTCAGTCTCCAAAGTTTGTTTGATCTGAGTCAAGAACTAACCATCCTTTTCTGCCTACCTGAAGCTTTCTACTTCGTGTCAAAAGAAACACAGGAAACAGCAAATGTACTAGGTACAGCTAGATACAGCTGTGTTCTTTATCTATTCTAAGCAGTGCTGTAATAACAAATCACAGCCAACTCTGTGATCTCTACACAAATTGCTAAACTTTCATCTGGAGCGTCACCCCTCTCAGCAGTGTGTTTCAGTCTGCCTTGCTGGCAGCATGCATGCACGTGTGGGTGGTGTGTGTGTTTATACAGCATATTAAAACGTACAAAGCCTTGAAGGATGACAATGGTCGAGTTGATTAATACCATGTAGAGAAGACAGATTTCCTAAAGATGTTTCCTGGTGCAAAATGCCTCAATCAGCTGTTTTTGCGTCAGGCCGTATTACTGTCCACTGCTACAGTGACCTTGTAGATGATCATCACTTCACACAAACCAGCAATATGGCAACACTGATGGATCACAACACAGAAATTGCCACCATAACAGTAAGTTAATAGTTAGCTATGAACTGCACTGGAGAAAAAACATTGGTTGTTACTTCCTTCCTCCCTCACAAAAATCAATTCAGAGAGATGTCATACCTAGTTTCTAAGAGATAAAATGAGGTAAAAACCTCTTACATTGAAGAATGCATACCTTGTAGGGAAAAATTTTGAAAATTACGTGTGATTTATGTAGTTTTGCTATGAATAGCGACACAAACGTCTCATTTTTATATATAGTGAAGAAATTGTCAGACATTTTAGAACCAAACAAAAAATTTAAGTCTGGTTTATTTTTATAGTAAATATACATATTTATATGCATTTGTAATCATGTATGTATTAGGACACTGTGTAATAAAGGAACTGCAGAACTGATGCTGCTACAGAAACTGCCAGTCTACCGCTGTTCTTGTGCCTGACTTAGGGATCTGAATTTCTTAGCAGCAGGCTAATAATCATATAAGAGAATTATACTTTTTCCCATAATCTTTGAGGTGACAAATACACATGAAAAAACATTTCTACAGAGGTGCATGTGTACATGTACACAAACACACACATACAGAGTCTGTGTGATCAGGTCAGCAAAGGGCTCACTAATGCAATGCACATGCAAAGGAGTAGTTAAGGTTCGTGTAATAACTTGGCATAGATTACTTCTTTTTTTGATGGTATAAAATGGTTTAATTCCCTTGAAGTCATTGACAACATAATCCAGAAGATTAATCATATTTTATGTGCAATTATGTAGAAAACACTTACGGTATGGCATCATTGGTAGCTCTGTCTCTCATTGAGCCTTAGGCTATTTTCCATAAGGATAATTCTTGTGTCCTACATGATGTATAAAAGTAAGAAAACTCCTGGTCCCAAACTAAATACGAACAAGAGTGGACAACAGTGTAAAGAACACAGTGTGAGAAAAAGGAATTTTTAAAAGGTCATATTAAGATACAATGATGGTGTAGACACCAGGTCAGACTGGAGCTTGCAGCCTTCCTATTTAGTTTTAGTTTTAGTTTTTCCTTATATAACAGATGTTAGTGGTTTTGTACGCATCGATTTTTTCAGTCCTTTTCATGCAGGAATTTCTTTAGCCCACTGTACTAAGCATCGTTAACTCTACTGTGGACTTCCAAAATTCTTTCACATAAGGAGTTTTATAGGAAAACTGTTTATGAAATAAAAAAAATCTGTGAAATAAACCATACTTCATAAATAATAATTTTCAAATCTTTCTGCTTTGGGGGAAAAGTAATCACAAGTTATGCAGAGATGAACTAGAATATAACAACAGAACACCAAAGCTCTAGGGAGAGACTATCCTGACAAAGATTTTGTAGGTCTATGCAAACCCTCGTGCAATCAGAAGAGCTACTGAGGATTTTGCATGTGACTGGAACTAAATCTGGCAAGGGGGGTTAAGGACAACAGGAAAGGCTTCTATAGGTACATTGGGAGCAAAAGGAAGACTAGGGAAAATGTGGGCCCACTGCTGAACGAGGCAGGCGACCTGGTGACACTGGACACCGAGAAGGCAGGGTTACTGACTACCTTCTTTGCTTCAGTGTTCACTGCTAGGACTGGCCCTCAGGACTCCCAGACTCTGGAGATAAGACAGGAAGCATGGAGAAATGAAGACTTGCCCTTGGTAGATGAGGATTGGGTTAGAGAGCAGCTAGGCAAACTGAACACCCACAAATC
>VZSC01012162.1:37604-120487 GCA_013398225.1 Steatornis caripensis | reverse complement strand
TTTTTTTTTTTTTTTTTTGGTGTGTGTCCAGCAGTCTTTCTGTATTCCCTTTCTGGAGCACTCCTTTTGCATATTTTTATACTTGCTTTTCTTTTCAGTTTTCAGAGCAATGTAATATCTGATATAAAAAAGTATAAAACAAAGCTTGGAACGGTGAGTAAAGAATCTCTCAGTTAGAAAGATCACAGACTTCTGCTTTTACTGGACTATCCAACAGTTATATAAAATATTCCCTAGAAAATTTTCTGACAAGGTTATACATAATGATTGTGTTGGAATGTTTGAAGATTTTTTTTCCTACTTGGTAGAATTGCTATTTTTTCCTTCTGCAAAAGTAGCATTTGGATTTGCTTATTTACATTTTTGGTAATGCTCTATTAGATACCCACTATAAAATAGCAGTTCTTATGTAAATTTTGGGCTGTATAGCTAGCCATATGGCTCTTGATTACAAAAATCTGTCACCAGTATGATCCTATCTGTTGATTCTTGGAGAATCACTTCCCTGGTATAAAGCCACTGCCTATCAATGCAAATGCATATAGATGAGTTATATTTTTAAAATGAAAATATTACAAGTAACAAAAGGCCAGCAGCACTATGCTTTCAGTAGGAAAAACAGCATTGAGCAAAAACATCATGAAAAATCTTTTCTAAAGATATTGATTTTTACTGGATACTCCTGGGAAGAGAGGAATTTGGGAAGAGATGTTTCAGAAAGAACTTTCCTTTCTGCTGAGCCATTTATATCATATTCAGTAGTCATCTTGATCACCTCCCTAAACTCTGACCCTGTTTGTAAGATTTCTGTCAGCCTGGGATAATGGGAACTTTAGTGGTGTGACAGATATTACCTTCTATACACAGGTATAAACAGAAGAACACGGTGTCTTCATGGATAGTTATGCAACCACATCCGTCTGCTGCTGGGAGGCTGAAGTCTTACAGGCTGATAAATTAAAAACCTTCCAAAACCAAAAAAAAATCATCATTGGGCAGCCTTTCCCGATGGTAGATTACATAGGAACAAATACATAGAGAGTATATTTAAAATTAACTTGGAAAGTAGTTTTATTACTTAAATTAATTCTCTCGTCTGAAACAATGGAGTACAACATTATGAACCTAGGAGTAAGTTGTCAAGGTATTTGCTTGACATATGTCAGAGTGTAAGGTATGCAAGCTGAGGTATAATCTTTTCTTCTTTGTGAAATGTTGTGTGTTATGCTCTGCATTTGGCTGTTAGTTAGACCTTTCTGCATTTTGAATAGCCTAGATGACAATTACTGGGCCATTGATATCTCTTTGATATCTGGGCATTGGTATGTCCAGAGAAATGTCTGTTTTCTACTGTCAGAAGAATATTGAATATATTTCCTGAATATATTTGGTGTTAGTAAAGACTTCAGTAATGTCCAGGAATTTCTTGAAAAGAGTATTAATTTAACCTTACTTCAATTTGCTCTTACTGCAAGTTCCCATAAGCCTCTCCTGCATGCAACCTCTGCTACTTACTCAAACTGTCAAGTCACAACAGTGAAAATTAGTTAGGTTGCTAGTCATATCTTCTTAACAGGTCTTTCACAGTATGGTGAGAAAGACTTCTTAAAGTGGAAACTTTATTTTGCAATAGCCAGACTAGCAGCTGTCATTTAAAAATTTAAGTTCTGGATATTAATGATTGGCAGAAAACTTGAAAATGTGAACCAAGCTCAGATGATAAATTAGAAAAGTTTAAGCCTTGTAATTAACAATAAACAACAATAAAAATACATGTCATCATGTGTGGATGGGGACAAATATCCTTATTCTTTCCTCCTCTACCCTGATTTTGCATTACTATTTAAATAAATCCAGGGAGCCTTTACTACTGGCTTTGCCCTGCAAAGCTTGTATGTGTCACTACAATACAATTCTATGCTATAGCTTCTGTATGCACAACTCTTTGATCAACGTATTGTAAATATTGTATAAACTATAACTTTTCCTTACTTTTCCAACAAAGACTTGCATTATTTTTCAGTTAGCCACAAGCTATCTCTCTGGACAGTAATAAGACGTGCCCTTTTTCACTGTCTTGTTCAATTTCCTCTGTTTTCTTGAAAGACACAGATCCTTCTGATGCTTCTCTGTATATCACAGTTGTACTGTAGTTAATGTAATATTTTCTTGGAAGTATGGGATGTGCTAATAAAAGTATTCCTCAGCTAAATCAGTAAACTCAAAAGAACCTGTATGTGGACTATTTTGAGGATTTTCCACATTGCTTTTGCTACCTTTGATTTATAGTTTGGGGCAGGACTCATTAGAAAGTCAGATAAATTTAGATAAGAAGCACTTTCTTACATGAATTTTTTCTTCTTTTTTTTCTTATTTTCGAAAAAGAAGTGTGTGTGGGGAAAATTCATGTTTATATATCTCACCATAGTCAAGAAATATTCTCATGGCCGTTCTGTATGAGGAAAATGAGGTAATGAGTTAAAGATTCATTTACAACTGTGAATCATTCAATTTTCCATCTAATGTCTTTCAAAATCTAGAGATAATTATATTTTCCTAGTTTTGCTAAAAGTGAAATGTGTTAATCGTAACAACTTACTGGACAATAACTTGTATTGCTTAATGTCTTTACAATTTCTCTACACAGATAATAAAATAATGTGGAAAATATCTCCTGTTTGCTGGCTTTCTTAAAAAAGTAATATGCTAAGTTTTATGCTACACGTCTAATAAACTGGAATTCCTCGGTTAAATCCCATCTGATGATTGAAAAAATCTGTGTGATCTCTTAGTTGTACACCCAAAGGTATCTTTAATTCTTTCTCAGTTTCCAGTAATAAATGCTTTCAGGTTTTGTTCTGCTTGATGTCAGGAAAACGGTTGTAGCATTTTGTAAAAGAATATTCCAAATAAATGTACAATTCTGAACAGTTTTGATTGGTTGTGTCTGCATGTGGATGAAGTTCTATTTAATGAAAAGTTGTTTATAATTGGTTTGTACCAACAAACTGAACTGCAGTCTTCAGTGTCAATTCTCTCAAGTCAACAGGAGCTGGCACAAGAGGACTATGAAAAAACCATCAAGAACTCACATAAACAGGTAGCAAGCCACGTCCTCGAAACTACTATTTACAGAGATCTTAACTGTGAGATTTTTTCTAGATCAATTTCCTTGTAAAATAATAGTAATTTCTTTCAGACTTTCATCACTGCTCTGAATTTCCAGAGCAGCAGTATGGTTAACTTCTGTTGATGTACATATGAAACAGCAGCATGACCAGTAAAATGTGACTGTTCATGCAAGCCCTTCCACTTGCATTAGTGGAATAAGATGCTGCATAAGGCATTACATAAGATGCTATTAGAATTTTAAAAGTGGCAAATGATCAAAAGACTGCATAAGCAAAAAGAACTTTAGTAACTTTTCAACTCAGCAAGTGAAATAACTCCAGAGAAAACCATGTTTTCAGGACACAGAAGATTTCACTCCAGTTTTCTCAACCCGCCTCACACACTAAAATGCAGAGTCTCTTCAACTGTTCTTTGACAAGTACTAGAAAACCAGATATTCCTAAAGCCTTGTCTCTCCAACATTTTTCCCTGACCAGTAGGCTGGGAGTGGGCAAGATCTTGGGAAAGGACACAGCCAGGACAGCTGACGCAAAGTGACCAAAGGTATATTCCGTGCCATATGTTGTCTGCTCAGCAATAAAAGCTAAGAGAAAGGAGGAGGGGGTGGGGCATTTGTTATTACAACGTTTGTCTTCAGAAATAATTGCTACACACTTTGAAACCCTGCTTCCTGGGAAGTGGCTGGACATCGTGGGCTGATGGGAAGTAAAGATTAAAATATTTTGTTTTCCTTTGCTTTGGCACGTAGCCTTTGGTTTTGCTTTACTAAACTACCCTTATCTTGAGCCACGAGTTTTTCCATCTTATTTTCTTTCTCCCCTGTCCTGCTGAGGAGGGAAGTGATAGAGCAGTTTGGTGGGTGCCTGGAATCTCGCCAAGGTCAACCCACCACACTTAAGCAAAGCTCTTCTGATGATGGAGGGACTGGAATTTGAGATGTCTGTTTCTGGACACTGCTGGCTCTTTGGCATGTTGGTGCATCCAAGATTCAGCCCTTGGAAATGAAAACTTCTGATGGATCAAGCTTTTTTATTGAGGAATATCTCAGAATTTAAGGAAGAGAGAAAGAAAGGAAATTTTGTCTTCAATATTTATTAAAAATCTAATGCCTAATACTGCATGAGTAATTTATCTGGTATTGCCCACTTTTCTTAATGATCTTTGAGGACTAATATCTGCATTTAATTCTTAATATAATTTTTAAGGAACATAATATATTTTTTTGTTTCTTGTAGGTATTTTGGCTTAGACTTTCAGAGTAGTATTAATAATAGAAAGAACTCATTTTAAAAACCTGGGTAGATGTACAAAAACTAGTGCTATGACAAGTGTACTTCTTATTAATAGTGCATGTGTTCTGTGGGAGAGAAATTTAAAGATCTCAATTGAACACCAGTTCAGGAGAACTGCTAAGCTTTCAGCAAGCCATTAGCATGTGAAAATTAAATGCTTCTGTATTTCTGATGTATGTACTTACTGAACTGTAAAGCACAGAGCTGCTTTAGAAGACCATTGATTTTGAATCCTTTTTGTTTTAACCACAACATCTGTAAGACCTTCCTCCTTCATCTTTTTAGTGTTCAAACAAACAAACAAGAAGGTCTGTGCTATACCTAAAAAAAAACTTTTGTCCTAGTCAGCAGAAATAGTGTAGATTTACTTTCAGTTATTCCTTGAAAACAAATAATGATCATCACCTAAAAAGATATAATATAGTATGTTTCTGATAATAAACTGTTGTGAGAATTGTGAGTAATTCAGTTTTGTGAGGAAGGAACATTGCATCTCGTCCATATCCAGAAAGTTCTTCCAATGCAAAGTACTTCTGTTGATTGAGAAAGAGTGTTTGGTGCAAAGCAGAGCACAGATCAGCTGAACTGCTGCCTGGGGGTAGGGAGCAACCTAGTCACCTGCCTGTGGTTATACTGGAGCTGCTGAAGGCAGTGCTGTGGTACCTTCCATTACATCCATAAGCCCTCCAAGTAAAATTCAGAACTGGGAGAGACCCCAAAAATGCAGACTTCCTTATCCTTTGAGTATCCTACGCAAGTACTTAAAATATAGGATGTCCATAGCCAGCAATTGTTAACGTCCATACAAAATTGAGATTTTTCCAGTGAAATCTCATTCTGGAATACTGCAGCAAGCAGTGGCCTCTGTGATCTGTTTTGTGTGGTTTTGAGTAGGTAAGTGCAAATTGCCTGTGAGCACTAGATGAGAGTTCTTCAGCGGACTTTGGCTGGATAAAGGAAGAACTATTGAATGTACTGATTAGCTGTAAACCAAGAAACAACCAAAAAAGTCCTAGTCAAGCTTACAAATGCCTAACTTCTTACTTCTGACAAAGCACTGCTCAGGCCTGCAGGTCGTGTGAACAAATTGGCATGGGCCAGAACTAGACCAATGTGTGTCTTTCCTACAGTTACAATCATTTGAGTGTGGACATCCACCAGTTCATAAAGCAATCTTTAAGCCTTGCAAGCTTGAGCTCAGAACCAACCTTAAGCTGGTTGAGAAACACTGTGCATGCTGCTGTCTGAACCTATGGCTGGGGACGGCTTCCCATATCGCCTTAGCGGAGTAGAAGGTAGAGGTTTGCATGACTTCCAAGTATCTGCCCTGCGTGTTCTTCCTGCTTGATGGCCAGTTACATTGTGAGCTCTCTCTGTGGTTTCCATGACTGGCAGTCTGATCGTGGGAAACCAATCAGAGCTCAGCCTCTCTGGTATCATAAGGTCATTCTGCAGAAGTTTGGAAGTTCCTGGCTTCTGTATTCAGTAATCTGAGAGAGACAATCCCATGCCTAGAGTCCCAGCTAGTACATCGTTTCCCAACATAGACATAGTGAGGCCAAGATCACTATTCATCTTCCTCTGGAAATTGCCAGCTGTAACTTTAAAGGGTGAAGAAGCCAGAGCCAGGAGAACATGAATTTCCAGCAGAAAATCTCATGGAGCACAAGATTTTGTGCAGTTGTTGGGCCTCGGACAGAAGAACCATAAAAGAAAGCCTATTGCAGAGCACAGATCTAATTCACACTACCGTTTAATTATTCTGTTAATATTCTTTCACACAGCTGTTCCTCCTCTTGCTCTTCATCTCTGCCTTCCCAATGGCTGATGATTTGCTTATGATGAGTGGTACTGCAGCCTGTGTTATTGTCTGGGGTCTTCACTACCACTGGTGCAGAGAGAGCTCAGAAAGGTAACATCACAGAACCAAGGCTTATTACAGATGCTGAAAACAATTTCATTGATCAATGTAGTAACTCAATAGACTTTAAGTTTGTGCTATTAGTAAAGCAGGTTAGTATATGAAGATTTAAACAGTAACTTCCTAAAATACTTCACAGTCTCTTAAGACTCCCCTCCACTGTTCATACATTATAGATGTGCAGGAGTAGAAAAGTCGAGAGATCAGTGCAAGTTTACTTTTAAGTCTATTTCAGAATCAGAAAAGATGTTTCTGAACCCTTATCAGTAGCAGCAGAGAATACCAATATTTGAAGTCAAATGACTTTATACTGAAGCCAAAGGCAACTTCTGAGCACCTGACACTTGCAACCACTCTCTGAGTTACAATAGCAGTAGAGCAGCCCATAATTTAATGCTAAGGGATTCCATCACAAAATAAAAGTAATTGTGAATGAATCTTTAGAGATTAACTGACAGCTTGAATGAGGAAAGATGACATTTGCAGTCTACAAAAGAAGTTGAAAAAAATGTAGTATGATAGCATTTCAGAATACAAAATTGTTGCTATGGCAACTGTGTGCTCTCCATGGGCTCTCCTTTCTATGAAATGCTGTATGTGGGTGCATGCTACAAAATTGTGTGTATGATATAGAGAATGGAGAGGAATTTTAATGATGATTCACAAGAAAATTTGCTGCAAAAACATTTTGTACAAAGATGTGGGTGGTTTTGAATCGTTGCTTAAGCTTCTAATGAAACAGATGCCAGAAAAGATTTCTACATAAGCTTTTCAAGTACCAGTCTCACTATAAGTGATTTTGTTTTGTTCTGAAATACTTTTCTTGAAGTATTAAAAATAACTCTATGTCTTGGTTCTGCAGGGGACTGTTACTGGCTCTAAACAAACTAGGAGGTGACTTGTTATTTTCTGAATAATAGGGCAGCATATGAGTTGATAGGGAGTGTGAGACAAGAAAAAAGCTCTGCCTGAAAATCATGTCTTTAAAGTTTGTTTTTCACATCATCTTGGACTACAAGGTGCAAATCTTGAAACGTGACTGGTGGAAACATGCAATGACATAGAGATAAACAACACTACGCTAAACAGCCTAAGGCAATACAGACTCGTGCCAGCTTTTCTGGGTCGTTATGGGTACACATACGTTTGCAAACATGGAGAACTCGATGGTATGCCAGGGATTCAGAATCCTGTAAGAATATAATAAAATGGTAGAGTTATTCACAAAAAATGAAATAAAATGAAATCAAATTACATGAAATGTTGTGACATGAAATCAAACATAGCTCTTCAATCTAGATTTTAATTTTTAAAAACAGCATACATATTCTAAGTCCCATTTTAAAGACAGAATACCCTAACTTGGTTCACTAATGAACTCATTACCAAATTTTAGAAATGACGTTCTGTTTTTTCCGCTCCATCACCACGTAACACATGCCTAGCCGTGAAGCATCACATCTGTTCAGTGTTCTGCCCCAAACAGATGCCAATGCTAGATGGTCTAGAAGAGAAGATGCAAAATTCCATATTTAAATGTGAGAGAATCTGCATGTTTACTTAGCCTCATTTCTCCAATTTGTATTTCCAACTTACATAATGCATTATGAATTACATGGTTTATTTTTGTTTCAAACTTTTGCCCTAAGTCTGGATAGTCTTTCTAGCAGTCGTAATATTCTGTTCCTCTTTAAACTTTCCAGAGTTCTTGATCTCTACATCTTTCTGTGTTGTCTAGAAATAAACAAGCAGAAAAAGGCAGTGCTAAGACATCAGAGAACAGAGTGATCCATTTTGACATGTCCTTTGATAACATTTGTGAGATCCATCCAAGAGGCACTACTGGCCGAATTTCAGAACACTTGCACTCTGCCTCGTTAAACGTGTGTTTTCTCTCAGCATTTGGGGCGAGGAGGATGGACAGACCTCTGGCTGAGCAATGTGACAAGTATTGATTGACATTATAGAATTTGCAGCATGTGAATTCCAAAGTGCATGAAAAGGATAAGAAAGAATGTAGTCACGTGTGTACATATGTGTGTATGTGTCTGTATGTGTGTGCATATATATGTATTTCTACAAAGGTATGTTGGGTTATGTGATAAAGCTCATCTGAACACTTACCCAGGAGCACAGAGAGACAATGGTGATGGTGGGGCACTCAAACCATACCCTTCTAGACTACTCCCAGGCCCTTCCCAGGAACCATCGGTCCTTTACAAGCCCATCTGCAAAAGCACAGAGGGGCACTGGGCCACAACAGCAGTTAGGGACCCTACACCTTCTACTGGCCCCTCCCAGGGCTGTCCCAGGAGACCCTCAGCCCCCCTACCCCAGTGTGAGTCCCACCACCACCAGTCACTGGGTGCAGCCTCCAGATCAGAGTGAGGTGTACATTGCTGCCCAGGAGTGGGGGACACATTGTGGGATGCAGGGGAAGAGCATTTTTGGGATTGCATAGGATTTATTATGGGACGTTTAACGAAGAGAGAGGGGAGCAGAATGAGGGCCTTGGTGCTGCCTGTGTTTGTGTGAGTGCTCTGGGTGTCTGATCCGTGTGGCTGGACGTGTGTATAGGTATGCATGTGCTGCGTAAGTGTGGCTGGGAATCCATCTCCAGCCTTGCTGCAGGTTGGACGCAGGGACATGGAGATGAGAAATCTCACCTATCCTAGGCTATTGGATCCAGCAGGATATAATTTTTCTCTAACAGTATATTTGTAAAATATTTCTAAATACACATGTGCATGCAGGGTAACCCAGTATAAGGATGTGTCAAAGCCAAGTGCAGTGCAGGGAGCAGTTAGTGCTGGAGGACACAATGTGCTCTGACCTGCACCACAGTGGCTGTGTTGTTACACCTGATCATCCTGTATCTCCAAAAGACACTATTTAGCTAATAACAGAGATACTGCTTCAGTCTGTATTAGTAAAATGCTTCTTTGTCATTACGTGATTTCTCTCAGAGAAATTCATATTCACATCCTTGAGAATGAGGAAAACACTAGAGACTACCAAACTGCTCACAACACTTCATATGAAGGAAAGACAGGCAGTATGCTGGCTACACAGGCCAGACGTGTTGAGGAGAGAGTCCTCCAAATCCAGTGGTTTCTTTTGTTAGAAGTATCAGTCATTTGAAACAAGTAAGCATCACTGATTTTATGCTCATAATGATTTTATCCATTTTGTGCTGATCTTTCAATTTTATTGTCAAATGGAAACAGTTTTTTCATGCTTGCTGGTTTGGGGATGTGTGTTAATTTTAAAACGATTTTCAATACACTATTTAAAAAAATGTCTTGAGGCACTGGGGAAAGAAAGAGTTCAACATTTCCAAAAGTAGTTAATATTTTCAAATAAATAAACAGTTTCAGTGTAGCTGGATTTTTAATTGGCAATNCTTGAGGCACTGGGGAAAGAAAGAGTTCAACATTTCCAAAAGTAGTTAATATTTTCAAATAAATAAACAGTTTCAGTGTAGCTGGATTTTTAATCGGCAATCATTTCACAGAATCACAGAATGGTAGAGGTTGGAAGGGCCCTCTGGAGATCATCCAGTCCAACCCCCCTGCTAAAGCAGGTTAGCCTAGAGCAGGTTGCACAGGAATGCATCCAGGCGGGTTTTGAATATCTCCAGAGGAGGCTTCACAACCTCTCTGGGCATTTCTGTTTGTTTATATTAAACTTCTTTTAAATTTGGATACAATAGGGCATTTTTGTATTCAGAATGAGAGAGCCAGAGAAACAAGCAAGCGTCAGGGAGGAATGAATTACAGGAAGACAAAAGTACACAGAAGAGAAAGATGTTGGCCTGGTCTAATCACACAGGATACAACAGGTGAATTAGATGGAAGTGTGAAGAGGAATGGCTTGGGAAGATGAAGCAACAATAAAATGAGGTCTGTAATGTAGTCACATATCATTTGCTTAATTAAGCTACGGTTGGAAGGAAGGAGGGGTGGGGAAAGAAGGGCAAGTGGAGGAGCAGGAGAGTAAATGAGCTTGTCTGAGAAAATAAGGACAGAGCTACTGTTGCTGGTCAATCATGAAGAACCCTTCGAAGTAAAGACAGAAAGTATCTTGCAGATGACATGCTGGAGGGAAGGGAAGCCAAGCAGAGGGAACTTGAGAGGCTTGAGAAGTGGGCCGGTGCAAACCACATGAAAGTCAACAAGGTCAAGTGCAAGGTCCTGCACATGGGTTGGGGCAATCCCAAGCACAGATATAGGCTGGGTGGAGAATGGATTGATAAGAGCCCTGAGGAAAAAGACTTGGGGGTGTTGGTTCATGAGAAGCTCAACATGAGCAAGCAATGTGTGGTCGCAGCCCAGAAGGCCAAATGTATCCTGGGTTGCATCAAAAGAAGTGAGACCAGCAGGTGGAGGGAGGTGATTCTACCCCTCTTCTCTGCTCTCATGAGACCCCACCTGGAGCACTGCATTCAGCTCTGGGGCCCCCAGTGTAAGAAGGACACGAACATGTTGGAGCAAGTCCAGAGGAGGGCCACGAATACCATCAGAGGGCTGAAGCACCTCTCCTATAAAGACAGACTGAGAGAGTTGGGGTTGTTCAGCCTGGAGAAGAGAAGGCTCTGGGGAGACCTTATAGCAGCCTTCCCGTATCTGAAGGGAGCCTGCAAGAAAGGTGGAGAGGGACTTTTTACAAGGGCCTGTAGTGATAGAATGAGGGGTAACAGCTGTAAACTGAAAGAGGGTAGATTTAGATTAGATATTATGAAGAAATTCTTCCCGATGAGGGTGGTGGGACACTAGACCAGATTGCCCAAGGAAGTTGTGGATGTCCCCTTCCTGNGGCTCTGGGGAGACCTTATAGCAGCCTTCCCGTATCTGAAGGGAGCCTGCAAGAAAGGTGGAGAGGGACTTTTTACAAGGGCCTGTAGTGATAGAATGAGGGGTAACAGCTGTAAACTGAAAGAGGGTAGATTTAGATTAGATATTATGAAGAAATTCTTCCCGATGAGGGTGGTGGGACACTAGACCAGATTGCCCAAGGAAGTTGTGGATGTCGCCTTCCTGGCACTGTTGAAGGCCAACTTGGATGAGGCTTTGAGTAGCCTGGTCTAGCGGAAGGTGTCCCTGACTGTGGCAGGGGAGTTGGAACTAGGTGATCTTTAAGGTCCCTTCCAACCCAAGCCATTCTATGATTCTATGATAATATGATCTATGGAAGGATGGATGAAAGAAGCTTTGTAATGCATAGCTGTCCTAGATGGACAACATGAAATGTTGTGGAATAAAACGGTGAGAACTGTACAGCAGTGTACTAACAGACTCTGTTAAGCTGATGAGTAGAGGCAGCTACTACATGCAGCTGGATGGGACTACTGTAGGCATGTAATGGGAAAAAGCATGGGAAAGGCAACAGCTACAGCTCTGTAGTCACCAGGAGACTAACCGCAGCACCAACCTTGTGAACCTGNGATGGACAACATGAAATGTTGTGGAATAAAACGGTGAGAACTGTACAGCACAGACTGTGTTAAGCTGATGAGTAGAGGCAGCTACTACATGCAGCTGGACGGGACTACTGTAGGCATGTAATGGGAAAAAGCATGGGAGAGGCAACAGCTACAGCTCTGTAGTCACCAGGAGACTAACCACAGCACCAACCTTGTGAACCTGCTGCACATTCACCTCCAGCCCACACAGCCTGAGGAAACAGTGGGATGGAGGCAATATGTGAAAAGAGCACACTATACTTAGTCGTGGCTGCAAAATATACGCTTCTGGTGTGACTGTTTTTCACCCACATTTAAAATTTCTGTAGGAAACTGTAGGGTTTGGAATAAGCTTAAGGAAAAAATCCACACACCATGCACTGAAAGATTTTTTGACCTGTTTCACCTTAGGTTTTATTTTGAACTTAAAAATCTCTCTTTTTACACATACACTTATGCTGTCTATGAGAAAATATTACAATAATACAGCAGATAGGAAAAGGACATGTCACTATATCCCTTTGTATGTGAAAAGAGGTAGTTTAAGCTCCACTGCAACTGAAGTTATATACCTATATATATATGAATATTTTGACAGTAGCAAAGAAGGAAAGAAAAGGTATACTGTTATATTTAAATGTGCACATACTGATGGGTTTTCACAAAGAAGGGTAGAATAATCTGGTGGCAATGGGGATTATATTTCAGTAAATAATTCAAGCAGTATTAACCTTTAAGGATAAAAGCATTCTGTAATTCAGTTAACAATAAATATTTATCCTACTCTTTGCCTTTTATCTTTTGTATCCACTCGGTTTCTGTAACAAATATCTCTTAACTATAGTCCATTATTAATCCTGTAATATGTTAATTTGTATGTGATCTTTATTCCCATTGACAATTTGTGGAACAAGTCCAGGTTTTCTCTGTGTTAAGTTAGCTTTTGATTTGGTCCAGCCTCAAAGCAGAGGAACAAAAATGGATTGTATAAGACTTTAGCCCATGCACTCAATTACTAGTCCTTTCCTCTTAGTCCAAAATTCCTCTGTGAATATCTGCTGAATGACTTGGAAAAGGACAACAAAACAACAAAACCTAGTGTGGAGCAAGCAATCTACAGGGAAGTCTCTGGGGCTTCCTGCCTCCTTCCTCCTCCACTGAGCTGGAGCACAGCCATTAGTAGGGAGGACAGCATGGAGTCAGACCTATCCTAAGTTATTTCTGTAGACTTGAAGAACAGCATGGGCTAGAACAATAAATTCAGAGCTGAAAGCTCTCTGGTGTTAACGACTTGCAGGAAGGCAGCTGTGGGAGAACAGTAATAAATTAAAGACCTAAAAGGGAGATAAATCATTTGTCTATATGTAATTGGATACGTGTTTTTCAGATAAGGTCTAGTCTGAATGACCATGGGCTGTTTCAGAAGATAAGGGAAGCTAGCAAACTGAAAGCCTTGGCTGATTTGCTGAAAAAGCCATTGCATCCTCTACATGGGTCTGTGAAAGCAATGGGAGTAAAAAAGTAGGGTTATAGTGAGAGGTGAGTACATAAAGGTAAATACATACAGTCACTGTCTCGTAAGTTAGAACATCGCTTATCATCAGAGTCAATGGCTTATTAGTCAGGTAGCTTATTTGGGATGCCTAGCATCAGCATGGTCGAAACAAGCCAGAACCACAGACTTGACTCATGGCTGAAGGCACCCAGGTATGGGTTAGAGTACAGCCTTAGGTAACAGTTTTGTGGATCGCCATCATGAAAAGGTAAAACATGGTGCAATTAATAACTGCAGGGCAACTGGAATTTATTTCAGTACAGCATTCAAAGTAGTGCCCTTAAACATTTGTTTTCAGCACCACAGATGGAAATTGCACCTTATAGCTGCAGATGACCTGGAAAAAGATATTGTTAGTGAAAATACCAGTGTAAAGCATCTGGCAGACTCAGACTTTGGACTTACGGATTTGTGGAAATAGCTGGATTTTTATAATTTTATCACATACTTGTAAAATGGCAAAATATGTTGATGTTTTAACACTACCTTTTTAAATAAACCCCCTAGAAGATGTGTGAAAATAGAAACCCTTATCAATCTATAGTGAATCCCTGTCACTGATGTATGGCTGATTGAACTTAGAAACATTGATTCTGGAGGTGAATCTGTGAAGAAAAGACCCCTGCCTGGACCAGGCATGTCAATGTGCTGTATTGTGAGTTAGGCTCACATGCCAGACTACATTTAGTGGACAAGTGTTGACTATGGTATGCATGCTGGAGGAGGTGAAATGACAGTGTCACTTGCTGAATGAGAACTAGATTTTTACATACATATAGACTCTCTACCAGGACCTCTGCAGCTTTATTTGGCGTATTTGGGTGGCCTGGGATCTGCTGTGCATTCTCAAATGCCTGTACCTGCACATGAAATATTGCTGTTAAGGTACTGTGAGAAATATGGCAGTCAGACAGAGGCATGAAAGCAAATTATCATGCCCAGCTATCAAGACTGTGTAGATTTACTCCTACACAACTAGGCAGTGATGGATTTGCCTAGGTGTCCATGTAGGACATTGCACGATGAACATATTCAGCACCCACTGACCCTGGCTCAGCCCACTTAATAGCTTTCATTTCTATACATGCATACAATCCATGATGCCGTTTAGAGCTCAGGGTAATACCTCACAGCTGTACTCCTCCTTAACCCATAAAATGCCACAGTCCATAAACGCCTTTCACTAGCTTATTTCAGAAGATGTGCAGGTTTATTGTACCTCTCTGGGGAGGAAAGAGTGACGAAGTAACAAAAAAAGCTTGTGAAAAGTTTTGCTCTGTGGCTTGCAGCACTATGCAGGCAAGGCTGGGTTTCCTTCCTGGGTCGATGACGACTCATACTTAGTGTCAAGAGGCTTCACCAACACACAGTGCAGATGTGCTGCGCCACACTACACTGTTTTCCCAAATTACAGAAGCACAGCCTTTGCTATCATTCAAGCCTAAGGAAAACAAAGCTAAATGTGGAAGAGAACAAAGAGAGGTGCACCTTTTTGATGTTAATTACTCAATTAAATTACCTTTAAAAGCACTTGCAGTGTTAGGTACAAATTCCCAGGTCTTAACTGTAGATTACTTTTGTAATTATTTTATTCTAACAGGCTTGTTAACAAAAGACAGCATTTCATAGCCTTCCCACAGAACAGCTAACTCATGCTAGATCATTGACCTGGAGACTTTTTCATATATTCATTTCAAAATAGAAGCGTGTGTGTATATATACATAAGTAAATATATATGCTTTTTTTTTTTCTGCTGTCCAAATTGTAAAATTAACTATTCTTACTTACTGACTTAGGTACAATCTCTCCAGTTCTATGATTGCCTGGTTGATGGTCTCCAGCTTACCCCCTGAGATTTACTCTATTAAATATAACCTGCAGGTAAATTGAGAGGGTCCTTAAAAGGTGGTTCTTTAGTGTCTTTAATTGACAAAGATAGCTTGTTAAGCCATATTGTTCTTATGACCTCAAAATAACTGTCAAAGTAAGAAATATTGCAGAAGAAGTTGTGCAGGCTACTATTCTGACAAAGGCAATTACTTATGGGTTAACTATATGAAATACTGAGGGATAGCACTTATCTAGTATCCTATGGGGAGGCACCGTTCTTAAGGAGTGTATTCATCCTGACTGGGGTATTAAAGCTGGAGACTGAAACAATAAAAGCCTCTGGAACAGAAGTTTCTGAAACATATTAGATAATTGCTGGACAAATGTTAGTATGGAATTAAAATGTTAATTCTGCTTATGCCATTAACATAGCCTATTGCAGATGCCAAGGGGCAATGGGGACAGAATTATACCAGGTTCTTTTGAAAGCACATCAGAAGACAAATGCTGCTATATCTTACTATCCTGCGGGCAGTTTGAGACATCTGGCTTTAATTTATGCTGTGATTGGTCTTCAGTGTGTTACCCCAGCTCAGCTGAAAGAAAAGTAAGTTACCATTAATCTATATTTTTGTGATTCAACTCACAACTACGTGTTTGCACGTGTTTATTTCTACCCTCACTAACTGGAGCACCTGTTTACAATCACCAACATTTAACCAGTGTGGACGTATGGACACCAAAGTGAACAGTCCCTTAATATTTCCTGATCCATCTAGAGACTGCAAGTATTTTCTTTTTTTTTTTGGGGGGGGGGGATATATTTAGCCTTTTCTAAATCAAGATAATTCAAATTATTTCTGGATTGTTTGAATCTGCAGATGATTTAGTCTTTACATATCTCTAAAAATGCCATTCCCAGAACACTTTGTCTCTCAGTAGACCCATATTTAAACTTTAATTGAAACTCATTTTCTGATTAATTACATTCTTTCTTTCTTTTACTTGCTTAGGCTTTTCTGCAATTGTAGCTCTTATGATTCATTGCACTTCTCTCTCTCTTTTCTAGCCTTCTGTAATTCCTCTGTTAGAATGTCACTGCCTGTGGGGATTGTAAAGACAAAATAAATTTTACAGGTGGGTTTTTTAGAGAGGTGTATGTAACTAGACCACCTAGGCTCTCAGTGGGTGCACCTGCATTAGGAGTAGTGCACAGAAGGAAGGATACATCCATGCCATCTTTGCCGGCAATAATGGCCATGCTATTTCTCAGTCCTAGATGTGTGCTGTGGATATGCAGAGCACTAAGTGCATCCATACTGCATGTGGCATGTTCTCGTTGGTGTCCAGTGCGCATAGCTCCAGTCTGCTTCCACCTAGAGGAAAACTTTATGAGGCTCACCCCTGGAGCGCTCACATAGGACTCCAAATACAGACATAAGGAAAATTCACACCAAAAAGAACAACCCCTCTCGTACACTGACTTCGTAATATAGACGGACCTAGCTGGGTATCTAGGACCAGAGCCACAGAAGAATTTGGGTACCTAAACATAACTTGGGCCAATTTTAGGAGCTATTTTCAAGATTAATGAAGACATACAAACCATACCCTGTTACTGACTGTGAATGGTTGAAGGCTGGGAGAGTATACAGTGAAGCATCATCTGTGCTGTCTCAGCTTTTCTACTCTTTCCTCAGCATCTGCATTTGGCTGATGGCGGGAATCAGATTTTGGCGGTCAGATCCATCAACTTTTTGGCTGACCTGGCATGGCTGTAGCTCTGTTTTAATGAACACTTTCATCTGCATTCAGAAGTGTGGTTGCTAGAGGAAGAGATAAGTCAGCAAAGAAGGAGGGTTTTTTCACATATAATTAATTAAATACAGTCTGACTGATCGTTCATTGTAAATAATACATAGAACTGAAAGCAGGATTCAAAATCCAGGACTTTTCATTCCCAGCTGAGTGCCACAAATGACAGATTTCAGTATTACTCACTTTTGCTCATTTTTCTTTTGGCCTCATGAATTTTAAATTTTGCATTGTGCTATGCCACATGTTCAGCACAAAGGGGTGGAGATCCCTGTGTGTTTTCATGATCCCAAAAGCTGGAAATCACAGTGTTGTAGAGGTAGTGGTGTAGATTTAAATCCTCTCAAACTACAGAGGCCAAGAACAACTTCTATCATCTAGCTGATTGCTTTTACAATTTTTTGTGAAAGAGACATGTATGATAACCAGCAGCTGTTTTTTTCCAAAGCCCTAAGCTTCATTCTGTCTTTCAAAAGATTTCTTTTCCAACATTAAAAAAAAAAAGTACACTCTCTCACATCCCTCACCCATTTTATTAATCATAAATGATCTGCAGTGGATGGAGACGCCTTTGTACAAGCCGATTCAGATGACTAAGCTCTGGAAAGGATTAGGAGTTCAGCTCTAAATGATTATTTTATTGTTTCCTTGAAAACAATCATTCTGAGGCTTCATGGGCCAGAGAGGGACTAATATGCTTGGGATTTCAGTCCTTTATAATAGCCATAGCTCTGTACAACTTGGGGCATGAAGAGAGGTCAGGCTTGTATTTCCTATTTTTTTTTTTTTATTTTGTATTTTGTATTTGCGGTTTTGTAAAAGCAATCTTAGAATACTGCTCAGTCCCAAAGAAGTAAAAACTAGTCAAACAGATGCCTATGCTAAATAGTGCTACTCTTTTGGAATAGCATGATTTTTTTATTGAAAACATTAATTATTTTGGGGAAGGAAGTGGTGGGTGGATGGCTGAGGAGCTGTAGTGGATAGAAGAGCTGCAGTAGGCTTTGGAAGAGATATTGGAGACAAGCAAGAGTTTTGGGGGAATGGAGATTACTGACTGAAACTGCCATTGAATTGCCTGCGATACAGGAGAAACGCATATTGTTTTAAAGCCCTGAATCTAAAGTTGTTGCAGTCTTTTTTTAACATTTTACCAAGCTGCTCACAGAATTAGTAGAAGGACATGTTAATAATCTACCATCTACAGCTTGAATAAGTCACATTTAGGGATGTGATTCAGTTCTGTTTCTTAAGCAGAATATCCTCAATTATCTTGGAAAGTGGTCTGTGGCAAACTTTCTGAGCCCTGCAGGCACCTCCTACCTTTTTTTAGTCCATTTGACATTTTCAAGATTTAGATGTCAGCCTCTCAAAGATAACAAGTACAATGTGAAAAAGATGCAGATTCTTAACTTCTGGAGTTGAATCAGAACAGATCTGTGGTGGTGTAGACCCTTCCCTGATAGGCCATGCTGCAATGTCAGGACCAGCCAACATTGTACAAGTACAATGGGCTGGGACAATTTGGCACCCTCTAACCCTTCCTGCCAATGCAGTGAGTTGAGACATGAGACAATCATCTGGTACGTTCTTGTCCTGGGACAAGCACGGTGAGTTGGGACGATCGGGCACTGCCTGACCACACCTGGAATTCCTGTGGCATGGGGAAGGTCCCCAAAACTCCTCCTGCCTGGATCGTAGCCCGCTCTGAGAGCTGCCAAAACTCCCTGACAAGAATTATGGCCACAATGAAAAAAGTACTGACCAAAGTCAATCATCTTGCGATCCTATAAATAGTGGTCCCAAGTGAGGTCCTTTGAGCTCTCCAGGACCATGGTGGGCTCTGACCCTGTATCTCCCCCTGCCTCTCAGGGCAGATTCTTGTGACGTTTAAGGTAGTTTTTGTGACATGATTCAAATTGTCCAATGACAGAACCTGATGAAGGAAAAGAGTGAGTAATTCAATATAATTCAATTTTGCAAGGTTTTCAAAGATCATAGGATATAAAAATTTACTATAGTCTGCAAAGAAACATCTTAATCATAGGTTAACCTCTATATCTGTGTGTGTGTGCATGTGCGTGTTGCGATTTATTTTAGTAAATTTTGTTGAATCTTTAAGTAAGTCATTGTGTTGATTATAACAACACTAATAAAAATACCTTGATTATTGATTGATTAACTATTGCTAGAAAATCATATAATCTAATTTTGGGATTTATTGCAACAGTGTTAACAAACCACAAACTGCTGCGACCTCAAAGTTACGTAAGACCTATAATAACACACTGAGAAACTACCACTGAAATCCCTGTACCACATTCCTTTAGACATAAACTGTAGACCAAGTCTGGGACTAAGTCTGCATCCAGCCACACCTAGACTCCTCCCTGAAAGGAGTTTAGAAAGCAAGGGGCTCCTTTCTAAACCTAATGACTCAACGAGAGGGCATTCCTTACACCTTTTTCCTGATCCCTGTGTAAATCATTCGAGCCCTATTCTGATCCAATTTCCCCCAATCTCTGTAAAAATCTTGCTAAATCATTATTCTGACCCAATTTTCTTTTGTACATCCCCTTCATGTAGTAATAGAGTGAACTTTGACATTGAACTTGGTGAAGTTGCATTTTCTACAAATCCATATTAAAATTACTTTTCCTAGTATTTTTGATAGTGATTCTTCAAGCAACCCTTAAGACCTGAAATCACTCTCCTCCATTACAAGATCTACACAACCACAAAATCATCACTTTATTAGTGAATTAAAGAAAACCAACACCAGAAAACTGCTGTTTGCTTTTCCCTTTCCTCCTATAAAGGCTCATAAAACCTAATCTCAGCCTAGAATTTCACAGACAGAATTACTTTCACATTTGTCCAAAATCTTTATTAGTTTTTCGGATGTGTACCCAGGAGTTCCTTTTCCAGTTTTGCCAGAATATAGACAATTTATGCTTGTTTTTCCTCCTGTGTACCCTTTATCCAGTTGAAGTCAATGGTCTTACAATAATGTTTTAAAAATCAGAGCAAGGGCATGATCCAATAGTCTTTGAAACTACTTAAATTCTTCTAAAGTATTTGGTAATCTTTTGATTATGACCAAAGTGAGAAGTGCCTTCTCTGTTGGTCTAATCAACTTTCTGCAGCGACTGGGTGCTGGAGCATCTGGAACACAGCTTAGCATTAGGGACTTTGTGAAAGAAAGAAAGGACAAAAAAGTTCGATGCTTCATGCCCTGGATCACATGCAGTCCCACGCTGTGTCAGACACCGTATATGTTTTCTAGACAGAATGTTTTAGCAAAAAAGTGCAATTATCAAAGAATCACACTACAGTCAGCAATTTGGGGAACTGCATTTGCAATTGATATTAGCCTTTGATACTGGCACTACTGCACACCTCGCAATGCTCCCAACCACAAATCCATACTCCCAGGCACAATTACTGCATGACAGGTAAGTCTATACTGCTGTCCTCATTTTCAGATTTTTCTTATTTCTTCCAGAAAAAAGAAAACAAGAGATAATATATCAGGGCAAAGTCTACGCTTTGCAGCATGGTACACAGTGGTTTGCTGAGTGCTTGCTCGCATGCAAGCACAAGAGCAACAGTTGTCTGTGCCAGGACCTGTGTCCACTAAACTGGTCTCACTTGGACTCTGAACAGTGGCAGTGGTGGGTGCACAGTGAGTGCCCATTGCCCAGTGGTTTGGCAGTAGCTCGTGACACATTGGCACCTCTGGCTCCCTTGAACTTGTCCTGCGGCTCCTCAAAACATTTGCGTCTCTGGTTTCTGGCACCAAGGACAGTATCCAAACAGGTACCGGGTGTGAGATGTTTCAAATACACTCATAGCATTTGATTTATTGAAAAATAAATAGAGTGGAAGCTAGTCTTGCTATTGTTCAACTCTAGGAGCCAAAGGTAACAGTAAGTGTGTGCTTTGCATTTCTCAAGGGACTGCTTTTGGTTTGGCACCTATTATTCCTGCGAGAGCTGCTATCTCTTGGTTATGTTATTTACTCACAAGTTTCGAAGCAATTACTTTCAGTACATTGATCTGGTAAAAAGCAAATAAGGGTTGTGCTACTACAGCTGTTGTAAACAGTACAGTAGAAGGGTAGAGGAGAATTTTGTTTTGCTTTAGATTTCTTTTGTGGACTGAAATTAACAAATGGCATGGATCAGCAAGAAATGCTTCTTTTCATTCTTGTTGATGAATGCTTTGGAGACATACAGAACAGTATTCAGTGCAAAGCTTTTTTTAGTGCCATGTGATCAGGGAGTAGTTTTAATACTGCTTTATGTTCTGGCAAACTTGTCTTTCAAATAAATGTCAAACATGGCATATGTTTGTGTTTCTACTGTTTTCTTTGCATTTTTGTAGTTAAAAAAGCTACAGAAATCATTAACTTTTTAATTAAAAAAGCCCTGAAACAAGAAATGTATTTTACTTTTAATTTGAATCCCACCAAGAATGAAAGTTAAAAACATGTTAGTTATGAATTATTAAAAGACATGGCTCATTAACAATTTCAATTTTAAAACTGTTGTTTTGGAAATGGTTTGCTTAAATGCACAGGAAAATAACAATGATGCTTCTTAGACACCTTAGTGACTTGAATATTTTTTACTGGATTGTCACATGAAGAATAGCAATCTATGCGTAATACTTTCTTTCATTTCCTTAATTGCCATTATGTAATCGAAAAATAATTTAAGAAGACAATCAATCTTTTCAAAAAATCACACTCTGGTTCAACAAAATAATTAAGCATAGTGAAGCTTTTCAAATGCACGTAGCTGAACTGAACTCTTAAGTAAATACACAGTACCTTCTTAATATCTTCCTAGTGCAGCTGGTATTGACTATACTGTGACAATAAAGGTGACAGTGCTGTTATGTTGCGTGTGTCAATTATTCTCAGCTTGCAAAAGAGATGACCAAGGTCATCCTATAGGTTTATGCAAAATCTAATTTTGAATAACATTTTATTACCTGAGAACTAATTTCTCCAGAAAACATGACTGGTTTGCCTTTACTGGTTAGTTACTCTGTGTGAATGATTTCTTATTTGCATTACTGTGCCCCCACTATGTTGTGGGTCTGGGGGTTAGAAGTCTTGCATCAGCTACTATGATAGCTCGTTTTACGTAAATATCCAGTTTATTCAGAATTTCTTATTGTCTTACATCTGTTAGTAGGGCATCTGAAGAGCAATAACAAGTCATTGCAGTTGATTCCTTCCACAGCTGAGCCTTTGCCTGAAAGGTGGCTTGACTGCTTTGACTAAGATCAGCCTTGCTGAAACCAGGGACAATTCCACTGCAGTTCATCAAGCGTCTGGCACCATGCATGCATCCTCCTTCTTCATGGTGATGAGCCTTTTAGCAAAACCGTGGATAGATTAATACTACAAACATAGAGAAACCACCATTAAACTCGTAAACCTCCACATCTGACTGAGGATAAGTCTACTCTGCACAGAAAAGTGTGATTGCAGTTTCAAGCCAGCTAGCTCAGATGCCAACAAGCACATAGCTGGGATTGCATGTAGTGTGGGGTTGGCTGAACATTTGGACAAATATCTGATTAGGTCCTACTGCCTGCAATGAATTCAATATCACTGCTACTGAAAGCCAGCTAGCATATAATCACACAAGGAGTAGTCATCCTTTTGCTCACTATGGAGACTAAGCCTCCTTGTCTTCAGACAGCAGTACTCACTGTGATGGTGTTGATGGTTAAAAAAAAAAAAAGGAAAAAAAAAGACAGTATTTCTTTACTAACTGCTGTTAACTCAAACCAGTCATAGAAAGCAGAGCCAACACACGGTTTTTGTAGCAGCTAGAATGAAAGTGTTGCTTGTCTCTGTTCTTTGATGCCTCAAGCCATGAAGCATTATAGTCTCACAAAGTGCCCACAGATTGACTGTTCTCAAGCAGAAGGAAGATAAAAATGCACTTGAGTTGGCATTTCTGTTATGCTTATCAAGTGGGGATTCCCTAGACAGAGTTTTAGTGCACCAGAATAAGAGTGAACCAGCCACAACACTGTTGTCAACATCTGATCTTTGTGAAGTGGTTGTACTATCTTTTCTACCTATGGCAGATCACTATGTCTTCTTTTTTCCCCTGGTTCCCTGGCTTGTCAAACACCTGTGTAACATTTTTGAGAGTAATTTTCCACTAGACAAACTTCCAAATCAATAGCTCTTTGGACTGTGTCCTGTCTTTTCATCTTTTTTTCTAAAGTGCAGCACTGATTGCTGCCAAAGGTGTTCTGTCATTATAACAGTGAAAGTCTAATGTAATAACTTCATGTGGTTAAGTAGTATCTAGTGAGTCACCAACTCATATCTCAAAAACATTACTGTGAATTCCAATATCCATCATCAGTTATGAATTTTCATGGTAGAGGACCAAGTACTGTAGATCTCAGCATTACAAAACATTTGCAGGGAGAGTTAATAACTTGCATTAAGCCAATGATACACTTGGTTGAAGAAAGACAAACAGGTTCTGGGATTTATAAACCTTGATCCAGTTGTACAAAAACATTGCTACTGTTCTGTTTGTAGAACTGTGCAATATTCCTGAACACTGCTTGGGCTCTTATATGTAAATAATAATAATAATACCAACAGCAACAACAACAACAATAATAATAATAATAGCAATAATAATAATTAATAATAATTCCTATAGTACTGATTCTGACTTATTAGGTGGTTTGAAACAAAGCAGTTGACTGACAAGTAAAACTACTGCTTTTAAACTGTTAAAGAATACATTGTCCAGCACTGATATATTCATTTCACAAATTGGAAATAAAATATGATTTATTTTTACAGACTTTTCTTTAAATTTTTGTATTAGTGTATTTTCCTTTTCTAGGTGTTTTTTATATATTCCTTACATCTCATAATGTGTCTTCCTTCAACAGATGGTGTTGTTGAATGCATGGCCAACTTTTTTTAGCACCTGTGAGACTGGGAAAAAACAATGTCCCGAGATATCCATAACCCACACACAAGTATTAGCAATCACTATATGAAATTAAATTGATACAGACATTTCTTTATTTTTAAATCGAGAATTCATTCTATGAAATCTTGAACCCAGCTTATCACTTGTAAACAAGCCATGGCTGTGACTGTGAAACGATCCTGCCAGACACTGATCATAGGTTAGGCTAATGAAGAAAATGATGGTGTGAGCAAACAGCTTTATTTCTTAGTTGCAGGTAGGTAGGTACATAGAGCTATTTTGGCACAGCTGACAAGCAGCGTGTCATTAGACTGCGGTAACTTAGTTACTTTCAATTATTTGCCAATAAAGTTCGTGTAAAAGCAGTGTGCTTTAGAGGAAAACAGGACCCTAACAGCCGAGTGTCCACAGACTTCAGTTCTCCAGGCTGCCTTTATATAGATAGACACACTGACAGCATTAACATTGTCTTCATAGGCAAGTTTTCTGGAAAGGCAACAAGAAAAAAACGCCTTTACAATGCATCTACTTTTACGTCTAACTCTGGTAAATTTTCACTGCCTCAAGCCTGCAAAGCAGCAAGAAAACCAGCTCATAAGCTAGTTAGGTTGGGTGTCATTGTTCTGTGTTATCAGGACCGTAAAGAACGGCCATATATCATACAAGCTGTTTTGTCCCAGTCATTCTATGTGTCCACTGTTATTAAAGATTTTCAATACATGTGTGCAAAACTGGGAGACTAAGGCTTTTTTAGTGTTTTTGGTACGGGCACTTAACTCAATGGACGAGCTTGCATTTTGAGTTTGTTTTTTGAGAAGTGTGAGAACAGCATATAATATCTGCAACCTATTTACCCATGCAGAATCAAAATGGTGAGCAAGCATTTTTCTTTGTATGTACTTCAGAGAGTTTCACAGGCAGTCCAGAATATGTGTTTCTCACACCCTGGAGATTATAATGGAGCGACTGATTTTGCTCTTACTGAGGCAGCGAGAGAATTTAAAGTAAAGTTATATACATAATCCTATCAAGCATTGCTTTAAAAAAATGCCAAATTGCTTTAAATCCTCAAATATTTTCATCAGTTCTCTTTTAAGGTCACCTTGGAAAACCATTTACATGTAAAGTGGAGTAATTAGTGCCAGTTTTGCTTTTACTAATTACTGTGATCAAAGAATTCACATAAATAATTTTTAATCAACTCTGCCTCATTGTTTGAAACTAACAAACTGATTTGGATAATTTCTCATTGTACTTCATGGAATCATTGCTTTTTATTGTTATAAGGTAAAGTGAGATTTAGAGTTAAGTGATTTTTCAGTGAGAAATACTGAGAATGTTTTTTTTCTGTTTTCAGTAGAAGTACCATGTTTACTGCTCAGACACAGAGCCACCAGATTGATGAGGGTGGTATAAAAAGCTGGGTGAAATAAGCATGCCTCTGTTACTGCCTCAAGAACAGTGTTCTGTATTTCTATTATTATATAACGTTGCTGTAAACACTATCTACTGGGAGAGCAGAGAATCTTTTTGTTCAATACATTCCCTCAGCAACTTCCAAGAACAGGTAGGTGCCTGTACGTGGCAGTACGATGTGTCTTCCTTTTGTGATAGATTCTTTCAATGCAGGTGTCCAGGTAGCAGTCAGAATATAATACAAATATTCAAACATTGCCTCAGTATCTGTCAAGTTCCTGTTTCGATACTGGAAATAAATTAACGTGTTCCAAGTTAATCTGATTCAATTACATACACAGTGCACCACAATATGAATAATGTTTGATGGCACTTACAGGAAAGAAGGGCCTTAAAAGTGCTAGAGCACTTTCTGATTCTACCAAGGACACAGAGAGCAGATCCGTAGCATAAACTGACGCTGAATCTGTCTGACATAAGATTTTAAAATTCTGTGGGGTTTTTTTGCAATGATAATGAAACACATAAAGTGACAATTTCAGAAATAGTTTGTTTATTAAAAGCTCATGTCATAACAATCATTATGTTTCTGAGAAAAAATAAGTACCTCTGAACTGGAAAAATGCAGCAAAAACTGAAGCAAAAACTGCAAATACCTTAATAATTTGCTTTTTAGGTTAACACAATTTCCCAAGGCCTAAGTTATTGGGTTGCAATGTAAATGAAAAAAATTCATGACAAATACTTCTTTAGAACAAGAGCTACTTGCATGTAAGCATGTTTAAGCAAAAGCTGGTTCACACGTTTAAGTTGTCAGCATGAACTTCACAAACGTTTATTTCCTTTTTTCCCATGACTATCAGGTTTTGTATGGACCTTAAGTTCAATTTTATTTAATCTGCTCCTAACTAGACATCCTGCCTAATTGTGGGCACTCACCCATGCTAGTAGAGGACTTGCTGAAGAAGTCATATAATTCCACAAAAAAACCTCAGATATTAACAGAAGATAGCTTATTCAGTAGAAGAATTTTACAATCCACTAAAAATCTTAGAGAGACCAGGTTATAATACGAGAGAGTTTGTCCAGAAAAGTGTAAGTTTCTCTCTGAGCTTTGTTGAATTTAGCCAAGACTTAACAGGAAATCTTCTGATTTGACATTAGGGATTCTTCATATAAACAGAATTTATATAGGCCTTGGGATTTTTAAAAAGATGTCTCACTTTATAATGTATATGCATAGTAGTCTACTATAATTTTTCTTATCCAGTTAGTGAGAAAACTTTGACTTGCAGAAGTGGTGAAGTATAATTTGGGAAGCTAGCTCAGTGATTGTTTTCATGCACCACTGATTATAGAATCCCTCCACACACAATTTCACACTGCTTTCTGGAGTTAGTCACTCATGAAGTTCTAATGGCCTGTACATTAAGGAAATTTAGCTACTCAAATAAAAATAGTTACATCTAATTTCACAGTACAATCTTTCATTTTAGCATCATTTATTTATAGAATATGTATGGGACTAATATATAGAAAAGAAATGAACTCTACAGTTTCAAAGACTACTTAATGTGTGGGCTGCATCATGGTAGGATTTATGATTGGTATCAATTGTAAAAACTGTCTACTAAAACAAAATAGCCTACTAAAATAGCAACTATCTGAAACAGAATGTTGCTCCAACCATTGCTTCGATTTTGAAGACTTCTGAATATTATTGTTGTAGCTTATAATAGAACCCACTGGTGTATTTAAGGGAGATGTTAGCAATAATTAACTTTAGATGTAGGTGAGCTAGGTTTCTTGTAAAAGCAGTGGGGACAGATGCTCCTCAGTAGGCAGTTCACAGCCCTGGGTTTCCGGGACATAGACTTTCTGAAAACTCCCTACCTCCCCAGCCCAGCAACAGCAACACCAGAATTATTCCTCCATCTGGCACAACATAAGCGTGTATCCATAAAACATTAACTCTTCTCCAATCCAGGGAGAATAACTTAACAAAAGCAACTAGGAGGCTGAGGACAGCCTCTGGAGTCCTCAAATATGACCTGTACCCACCCTTAATTTTGTCACATTTGAAATATGGACAGTGGAGACAATGATACAACCTGGCAAGAACCTATCTGCTGTGTTTTGCTCTCCATTACCTATTGGAGCTTCGAAGTGAGGTCTTATTCTTAAAATTAATCTAGAGACAGGAGAGCTTATGTGTCATGAAAACTGAAAGGATCTGAGAAATTTGTCTTGTTTAATCTTTGTAGAGTAAATCTGAGCATTCGGATTTACAGAATGTACAAAGATGCAATAAGCTTTTCTGTAATAAAATTTCATGTTCTCAAATATAATATGAGAAATATTCCTTCTGCATGAAGACAGTTTTTCAAAAGAAACAACCTGATTATGCTCCAATAAATAGATCACAAATCCAGAAATAACAATCCAAGGTGACAGGATTAGTGGAGTGATAATGCCAGAATCCTTATCAGGCATTGTATAACATAATGGAATGCAACCTAAATTTTCTAATACGAACTTAAAGAGCCTAATCTTTCTGTGCAGATAGCATTGTTGAATACTTTTTGCACCATACCACAATATCTCTTTAACATACTAATCACCATATCTGCATTTGTGTGTTTTTATACCATAGTCCCCTCAAATATTTTCAAGCAATCTCACAGAAAAGGTTAGAGCTTTTGTGCAGAATCAGCTTTAAAACACGCATCACTGTTTGGCAGAAGTTCTTGTTAATATCAATAGCAATGTTATGCTGACAGTTTTAAATGGTACATTTTCATCCTAACAAATTTATTTTAATAGATTCGTTAGCAAGAGGCTTTGGAAAAAAAGGTTGAAAGAGAAATGCTTTTCTTGTCCCTAAAAACATTTTACTAATTTTCCTGTTGCAAATCATGATTATAGGTCAAAATTGAAAACATTTTCATAAAGCACAGGTAAGTACATATATAAACACTCTTGTTCCAGCTGGGTTTAGGGCTGTATCTGTGAGGATCACATATGGTTTAGTTTTATGATACAGACAGCAAAGACTTTGCAATGTTTAAGACTAAAAGAATGAGGCCTATGAGAAGTGCTTGTGTTTATCCTGATACAGGATGCGCTTATCAATGTGAAAATGAGCATCCATTGTCACATCCATTGGAGGACGCATGGCACAGCCATGCTGGATTTGTCAGAAGTTTTACCTGCTTTTTGGAACCCCAGGCTGCAAGGAGTTAGCAGGGTAAAAATAAAACTGAGGCAGACCCGTATCTACATTTGGCTTCGGACCAGGAAAGGTCCATGAGTCAGCTTCGCAGCTCAGCTCTGGTGCAGTGAGCAAGTCAGGCTTCGGGCTAAGGCCAGCATAATTTTTAAGTCCATGGCTGGAGAAGTTAGGTCAGAAATAAAGTACTAGTGTGAGGATGTCAATTATGGGAGCCCTGAGGACCCAAGCTTAAGACAAAAATCCAGAAAAGTTCACTGCCTATTAAGCTAGCTTTGACCATTACTACACAGATATATTTTCCCTTTGCAGATTAATTACCACCCATAGACTTTTTAAGTATCTATTAACTTCTGTATATGTGGAAGGTCTGATTCTAGAAACCTTACTTTGGTGAGCAATTTATATATCTGAGTTAAGTTTGAACTTGTTTTTTTACACCAGAGAATACCCTAATATTATTATAATAATAATACAGAAAACTTCGAATCGACTGTCTTTTCCCTGAGCTTTACCCCAAAATACCAATGACTATGGTGGGGTGTTTTTCTCCTTTACAGTATCATCAACCAACTAGACACTAAGTGTTTTTCTAAGCAAAACACTGAAGATTGTATGGCAACCTCTGCACAGAGTGACATTCAGTGCTCAGATTTGCTCTGTCATGCATGCAAGCATATTCATTGTAAATACAGAGTGTACAACTGGTAATACATTTAGCCAGTTATAGAGCAGTTGATTTTCTAGTGTTAGTAACAAAGATTGTGCCTAATAGATATACAAATAGAAAGAACAGAGCTATACTATATTCAGCTAATCAAAATTGCGTCAACTGAGAATAAAAGTCTTTGCAACATTATGTTCCAACAGGTTTTCTAACAGCTTCATGAAACCATTTAAGGGAGTAGAAATGCAGCTTTCCTTCCTTTTTCTTGCTCCATGCATTAGATTATTTTTTGTATTTTATGTGGAGACATCAATGCATCGAGATTTACATGCCAGTGATATGGAAGCTGATAAAGAGTGATTGCTTTCCATCAGTGAATGGAAAGCAATTTTAATGGACAACAGGTTTTCGAAGAGGTCTCTGTGATTTTAGGTTCTGCTTGTAGATAAACAAGGAGAATGCTATAAGCAGTAACTATAGATGTTTAGAAGAGATCAGAAGATTCAACAGAGCTTGGAACAAAACATCCTAGTGGAAGAATTAGTAGTTCAGGGTGTCTGTAGGATTGAAGAAGGTAGGTAAGGAAAATGTGGGTGGATCCAGAATTTTTTCCTGAACTGTCAATCCTGTAGATCTCACATAATGAAAAAATATTCCCGCTTAGGGCTTATCTCAGTTGCTTTTTTACACAGACAACATAATGTGAAATGCTAGGACTCTAGCCATCAGAGTTAACCTTACTTTTGTGGAGGCCCAAAGCTTAAGATTTGAACAGAGCATTTAAAAGAGCTGGAGATCTTCACAGATGGAAGCAAAATGGTGTAACACACTTCCTGGAGTTTAAGGTTAAGCTGCCTATGGAGACGTTAAGTGTTTCACTCCAGATTCTTAATTCCTGTGTATCTCTGTAACTCTACAATAGCCTTTATTTGATTATAAGTTTTGACTGTAAATCTTTACAAAGATTAATTTTAACAGAAATCTTCTTTGGTATGTTTCATTGTCATTTCTGTAAATGACATCCAAAACACATTTTATCCATATATCTGACACAGTAAGCTCTGATCCAGCAGCCATGATTTTTATTTTATATGGACTTTGCGACCTTGTAGGATTTCTAGCAACAAACTGAATTACAGTATAGGTTGAAGTTCACTTTTCTACAGAAAATAGTAACTATTTCAAGCAATAATTTGTGCACTTGCTTAGCTTTAAACATAGAAGTAGTAACATGGATGTGAACAAGCTAAGTACCTACAATTGTGTGTATATTGACTATAATGACATGGACATTTTTATTCCATTTAGGTAGATAAATAACAAAAACATTCTCAAAAATCAGATTAAACCAATCAGAATATTCAGGGCTGGATTATTCATAGCAATTTTGTTGTGACTGCTTGGAGGGAACCATGTGGCTCAATGTGAAAAAAATTAGTATGGCTAGAATTAAGAGCTGACTTTGAGCGTATTTTAGTCAACTGTTAGAACTAATTCTTATTTTTTCCCTAAGAAAACAAAAGTTAAAATACAATAAGCTACCAGAAAATGTAGTTTATTATGTATATTCCAAGTCAAATGGAGATAAACCACAGGAATCAGGACACATAGGCTTTCAGCCTCAGTACTTAAGAAGATTTAGCCTAATCTCTGCTATAACTAATATAAACAGCATACACCAGTATGCACATATGCATGTGGAGATATGCATGTGTGATTTAGATGTGTATTTGGAGCCAGAAATATCTCATCCATGAAAGAGGGCTATTAGATTTTTAAATCAAATTTTTAACACATTTCAGCCATCACAATTTTATATGTATGTATATGCAGTTTGGAATTATGAACTAACGAAAGATGCTGCTGAAGATGGCTTCATATTAAAAAAGTATCTATTCCTCTAATAATGACCATATTAGTCCCTTGTGGGGGCTTCAACCTTATTCTCAGCCTGCTTATAGGCCTGCAAAAGGCATTCACCATTACGAAGACAGGACCCAATGAGAAAGGAAATTTTTACAGTGGCCCTTGGACTAGTAAAGATTCCTGTTCAGGGGCGCTAGGAAGAAAACATCCCCTCTCTGTTTGGACCTGAGTGGGTATGGTGGCAGAGATACTGGGTCACTGCTGCAAGTGGGAGGCAGGCAGAAATGCCAGCATCTATGCTGTGCTATATTAACCACCTCAGCTGCAGAATGATGAAGAGCTAGTAAAAAGCACTGATGAATCTACAGTTAGGAGACCTGAAGTTGCCAATAAAAAGACTCCCTTCACCCCCCTTTTAGATAGCTCTGTGAAGTTACTCTGGAAAGCTAATGACTCGAAAGGATATCCATCCTACTGAATCCCAGGATGCAAACTAGACACTCTGCCTGAACTTTTTGTAGAAGAAATTATTTCCTGTTCCCTCAACCTCTTGTGAATTTCTCTTTGCACTGCACTGCTAATTATTGTTACTCCAGTACCTGATTGCAGAGGAATGTGCTGAATATCTTCCAAGGACCAGCACAGACCCATGGCTCATGATTCGTTTTACTTCCTGGTCAAACCTTTCATATATACCACTAGAAACTCTTTTACAATAGTAGTTAAAAATGCTTTGCTCAAACGACCACGTGCTCTCCCTGTGACTTTTTAAGGAGGTATTTTTAAAGTTCACAACTTTCAAATTCATCTCTTTGGTAGAAATATTTCTGGGAGGGATTCCATCCTTCAAATGGTGGCTGTACCTAATGGATACTGGGACTGCTAATCAAACCTGCAGAAATTCACTCTTCTTTCTTTTTTTTTTTCTCAGTCTTCACTGGTATTCCCACTGGAGATGAGCACTTCCCAGGGTTTATGGCAAGTGGGTATGTAGGAAGTTTTAACCTACCTACAGCTGCATTGAGTGACTACAATATGGATATCTCTGTCTACTCAGGAAAATGAGAGAATTTCATCCAAAGAAATTATGTTTGCCACTAATATATTGGGGAAATCATGAGTTGTAACTTACAGTCCACAATCAAGGCTACAGATATAAACACAACATCCTCATTTTGTATATCATTCTATGTATTTTTTCACATCTAAGTAAACTGAAATTTCAAAATACAGTCCCTTTTTCTCCTTTAAAATTTTATCAAAATGTGAAAGCAATAGTAATCTATGCATTCAGTCTGCCTATATTTTTTTGAAATATCATGGGCGTGCATTAGCATACTAGCAAATATATGAATGTATGTTCAAATGATCCTCCTATTCCATTTATTTGAATTGTGCCACAGGATTGGCCAAAACTGCAGAAAAGTTTAAGAAAAAGTCCTCTGCTTCCGAGAACTTGGGATGACTGACAACATGGGCATAACCAGGTGGACAATGAAAGAAAAGAAAATGCAACATAGCTGAATAGACCAGTTTAATTAATGGCTCAACATTTTCTTTCTTTGTAATTTTGAAATTTCTTCAGCGACCTACAGTCATTCCAACTATATCAGAGAACCAATTCAAGGGAGATAAAAGGTGATCAGAGTCCATATCCCAGACTGGAATGCACATGGGTTTGTAGCTTCATTGACAGTAGTCTGTCCTGGGAAGGTGGTATGTCTTGTTGTGGCTCATTAGGGCACATAAGGGACCCATAAGGTTCATTGAGTCCAAATTCCGGCTCCTTGCAGGACTACCTGAAACTAAACCATGTGTCTAAGGGCATCGTCCAGATGTTCCTTGAACTCTTCTTGGTGCCATGACCACTTCCCTGGGGAGCCTGTTCCAGTGACTACTCTCTCAGTGAAGAACCTTTTCCTAAGGTCCAATCTGAATTTCCCCTGATGCAGTTTCATTCCGTTTACTCATGTCCTATCACTAGTCACCAGACAGCAGAGATCAGCACCTCCCCCTCCACTGCCCACTTTGAGGAAGTTGTAGACTGCCAAGAGGTCACCCTTCAGCCTTCTCATCTCTAAGCTGAACAAACCAAGTGACCTCAGTCATTCCTCATAAATCTTGCCCTCAAGACCTTCTGCCACCTTGGTCGCCCTCCTCTGTATATGCTCTTAATAGTTCCACATCCTTCTTAAACACAGGACTCAAGGTGGAAGTGAACCAGTGCAGTGTGGAGTGGGACAATTACTTCCCTTGACCGGCTGGCTATGCTGTGCTTGATTGACTGCTGGTCACGGTTGGCCCTTTTGGCTGCCAGGGCACACTGTTGACTCGTATTCAATTTGCCATCATCCTAAACCTCCAGGTCTCTTTCTGTAGGGCTGCTCCTCAGCCTCTTGTACACCAATTTGTATGTATAAGCCGGATTACCTTGTCCCAGGTGGAGAATCCAGTACTTGTTCTTGTTAAATTTCGTAAGGGAGGTGATTTTCCTGCTCTCTAGTCTATCTGGATCTCTCTGTAGGGCCTCTCTACACTCAAGGGAATCCACAGCTCCTCCTATTGTAGTATCATCAGTAAACTTAACCTCATGTACATTTGACTCCTGCATCTAGATAATTTACATAAACACTGAAGAGCATTGGTTCTAAAATTTAGCCCTAGGGAACCCCAGCACTGACTGGCCACCAGCCTGTCGTAACTCCATTTACCATAACCCTTTGAGCCCAACCCACCAGCCAATTGTTCGCTCAACCTATTATGAACTTGTCTAGCTGTATGCTGGACATTTTGTTCAGAAGGATACTGTGAGAGACAGTACGAAAATCTTTCCTAAAATCCAGAAAAAACCACATCTGCTGGCTTCCCTTGGCCAACTAGAAAGGTGACTGTAACTTTCTGTAGCCATGCTGTCAAAGGGAATCCAATATTAATTCGCTTACCTGTGTGGGATCCTTATCATGTGACAAATAATCTGGAATTGTCACAATGTCAATTTTACACTGTGGCTCTTTGACTCTTCCAAATAACTTATGCAAAATGAACCTTGGGGCATATAAAAAGGGCTGCTTTTTGCACTGCTCAGAATGGTAGGCTGACATCCTCAAATGATGGCTTTTATGAAATTCATCTTAATGACACAGTGTTAGGGTAACTGGGTGAAACTAGAAGAGCACTGAAGGTCAAAGGATGAAAATAGACGAAGACGAAGTCAAAGCTAATGGTCTTGCATTCACTCCTGTTATCTGATGACTTCTCCTACTCTCTAATTTAACATACTGGACCTACCATAGCGGACTGGCTGCTCATCCCCAAAAGAATTCTTGGCATAAATGTGAGGTGACAGAACTCAATAATTAAATTACAGAATGGAACTGAGTACGAAGAGTCTCTATCTATTTTTTTTTCCTTTTAGTTGTTGCGAAAAGGACAAAACAAAAATGGTTTACACTCCAAATTTTGTGAATCTAGGCTGATCTAACAAAACTCTTGTCTTTGGGGACAGACCATTAATGACAGTGCAGCGCATTAAAATTCCTCTCTGTTCATTATCATTAAAATATCTTTTTATAGCCATGATTTATCTGACCTTATGTGCCCAATAGGATGCTAATTAATTTTGTCAAAAATTCTGTTAATTAGTGTGAAGTGCAGTTACATCTGTTATGTCATCCAGGTTTCTGTTCTCCTTAGAAAACATTTAATGATGGTAATTTGCAGTCTGTTCTTTAAGTGAATATTATTCAGGTAATTTTTAAAACGGAGTGAAATGCAAATTTTGAATTCCCTGCAGCTTTATGGATGAAACAGGCCTTTGTTTTCCCATAATAATGTATTAAAACCCAGAATATGATACTTGTAGAATGACGAGTCTGAATTCAGTTCCTTTTATAATACAGTTGGGTTAAAATAGTCCGATTTTTTCTTTTTTTTTCTTCCTGCAGAGAACTTTATCTACATTGACTATATCACTCAAACCAGAGATACAGCCCCATCTGCAGATTGAACTGAAAATGGTGAGTGAAAAAAAATCTGCATCCTGATGTCTATTTTCAGTTATGCTGTGAAGCTTTGGATCAGGTCACTCCATTTACATGTCCCTTTACTACTTTTCAGTGCTTTTCTCTGTAGAAATATAAGCTCTTTAAGCAGGTCATACTTCTGCACACGGCATGATGGAGCCCTCATATACATTGGGAACTTTAAAATAAAAATATTAGACAAATACTTAGGTTAAACTGGAGCCAAAGTGACTATAAGCACCATATGATCTGTAACTAAAGACTTTGAATTTTGCATCATCGCGCTGCAGGATTGTTAACATTATGCGAGTAGCACTACGGCTGTTGACAAACTGAGAGGCTGGCTTCTGTGACCAATTCTGACAGCTGTGGCAGGCAGTGACTAGTAGAAATTTTTGTTTGAATGCATAGCAGGTAATTTTACTAAAATATCACCTGTTTATTCTGTACTTTTGCTCAGTGAAATACATCTCCTTGTTGAGGCAAAAAGAGAATAGCTGTGAGAAAAAGATATGGCAGACAGATTACAGAGGAAAGGAACTGCTGGAGGCACCTCAGCTGAAGCCCGTTTGGATTTAGTTGAGGTATTTCAAGGCTGACTTTTTAAAATGAGACTTTTTTAAAAATTCAACGCCAAAACCTTTTTTAAAAAAAATTTCATAACAGTTCTACATGGGTAGACCTTTGTGAAGAAGGTCGGAAGAGGGAAACTATTTGCCTCCCATTGTTTTTCAATAAATGTATAGGTTGGAGAGCAAGAGACTCTGATGCCTATCAGGGGTGCCTGAAATGGAGCTAATGAAATATTTTTGTTGTTGCTTTTTTAAGAAACAACTAAATCTGCTGTATGATATATGCTGTATTAAAAGGGAAGGTTGCATTTAAGGAGAAAAAAATGAAAGAGTTTAGCTGGAAACAATGCTATGGCAGGTAACACTGAGAAATTTCTGACCAAATTTGTCCAAATCCTTGCTGTAGCATCTTTTGTCCTGCCTCATATTCCCTGAACTATCTGTCCTTTTTGTGACTCTCTGCATCCTTTGCAAGTCACACAGCACCAGGAGCAGTTTTCAGAGACAGATTAGATTGTGGGAGTGGAAGTAATAACCGTTATGACCATGATCAGATGCATCATCTAAACAGCAAGGGATATCCTGCCTTCTAACACCACCAATACCGACCTTAACCATCAATACGGATTCAGTCACAAATTATTCCACTCAAAAAGTAGTGTACACATCAAAAGAAAGTGTGTTAGACAGCGGCTGTGAGAGACCTGCAGTCTGTGGCCTGTAATCAGTGTTACTACCAAACTCTCAAAGGTCTCAAATAGTTAAAAAATCTTTCTTGCACGTGCAGCAACATGATTGTTCTCCCCTCCTGCTGCTGATGTCCATTGGTGAGGGTCCACCAGGAGAAAGTGTGAGAAATGCTAACACAGAATAAGTAATCTGCAATAATAGCTGCTAAGTCTGCTCAAAGAAAAGTAATATAGACTAAAAGGAGTGTCTACCTAGACTAGTGCAAAGGTCATTAACAATGGGAGAGCTGTCACAGGGGATAATTTAAAGAGAAATGTAATGTTGCTAAAGTCCTGCTTCTAGGGGACGTCCAACTCTTCGTTGCTATTTGTTTGCATAACATCAGAATATGGTTTTGTCATGAAGAACTCTTTTCTTCCTCGAGATTACTAAGAATTAAATTGTTTCTACAAGCATGTGGCATGTTCAACTCATCTACATGGTACTCTGCAGTCTCCAAAGCGCCCAAGAAACGTTCCAGTTGGTGCTGTTTTCTTTGAACTGTGGTTCTTGGTTGTTTATGAATTCCAAGCTTATTTAATAAATTAGTCTACTGAGATAACAGTCCAAAAATCTAAAAACAAAAGGGAAAAAATAATTTTAAATGGACTATTTTTTCAGGTTTTTATGTATGTTTATAAATAATTCCATATGCCTGGAAGATGAATAATTGCTAGAAGATTATTTGGAGTACACTGGTTAAATATTTGAGTCTGACACTTTGATATTCATGACGCCTATGAAAAAATTTATTGCTTTTGAGTTTGAGAAGTTTTTCTGAAATAACGCAAAGAACTTGCAAGTCACCTGAGGTTTACTTACGTGACTTGGTCTGCCTTTCCTCTTTTTGAAATTGAAATAATAAACTTTTCTAAGCTCAAACTGTGTTTCCAAGTATCACAAAATGAGAAAAACTCTTAGTATTTGTCTAGGCAGGTAACAAGATAGGAATACATAACAGTTTTTGTGGAATATGACTGTTCTATTGGTACTGGCAGGGTAGCAGATACATGCCTGTGGGGTCAGGCACAGCGTTGTTCATAGGGCACAGCAAGCAAAGAGCATGACGTTTGTGCAAATTTTCTCTGCTTTCTTTAGCATACTAGCACCCATCTATTCTGCATAAAGCCTTTAAGTCAGTATTAAGTGAGTGTGTTATGCCTGAGGGGAACAAAGGTGAACAGAAATTGGGCAAAATCAAGAGTGAGTACCTTCTGTACAGCATGGATCAAGCACCCCTACCCACTTTTCTGTACAGTACCATGCAGTGGGGCAGCTCCTAAGAAAAAATGTTTGGATTTTTCTTTTGCGAAGAGGTTTTGCCCATCATATTATTTTTTCCCCCTATTTGGTTCCATTTCTTATATCCCCAACAGCAAGAGAAGTTTCAGAGCACCACAGATTATTTTTTTTTATTACTGCTCACATCCAGTGTTGATTAAGCATGCAGTGTTTGCCAAGTAAATGTGAAGGCTATGGAGAAACAAGGCAGTGTTGCATTTAAGGTTTTTCTTTTCCTTCTTTTTTTCCATTAGAAAAACAATTTTATCATTTCAAAGGCACATTCCTTAGAGCAAATATTTTTGCCTAACGGTAGTATGTGATGCTGAGGGGACAATTTCCAACAGCTGTAGTTACAAAGCTTTTATTGTGTAACCTTAATCACAGGTTAAGTGCGTTTTTAGTTCCTTAAGATGGGTAATAAATATAATGCAATCAAAGTGCTCTTTGCAGTGTCATCTCCCATTAGTGAAAAAGGCTAAATTTCCATTAATTATGAATAGCAATAATAATACATAAACCCAATAACACATGTCACTTGGAAAGCTCTTTTAGGTAAGTAGTGCCTGTTTTCTGTTGTTGCTCCAACGTAGAATGTCTCTGGTAGAGCTGTTAAAAAATAATCCAGTTAACTTCCGTAAATTAGAATGGAACATTTGTGAGTGTTTTACTGCTTGATGAAAGCAGAAGGTAGTGACCGTTGTACTCACTAACACGCATCATGATGCTGGTTGTTTCCAGCTATCAGGAGGAATCTGTAGGAATGCAGGTATCTTGGCATAAATCAGAGTAGATACATGATTACTATGCTTTATGCTGAGAGAGAAATTCATCCCCTCCCAGCATGTGTGATGCTCTCAGCAGTACCTATAGGACATGTATCCCTGATCCCACTGTGGCAAATGGGCCTGCATGCCTTTCTCTTGCTTGCATCAGCTCATCCCTGTCTTGGACAGCCACAACTTCTCAAAGGCTTTAAGGCAGCTCTGAACTCTGGACATCTTGCCATGGGGTGGCAGCAGGACAAACATTGCCTTCTTATGGTGCCTGCACCCTGTGCACTGCAGGAAGGCTGCACCGCATGATTCCCCTATACCCTGTGATCCCTTCCATTGCTGCATGTTGACTCGCCTGGTCAGTCCTCACAGCACACCCCTCTGCTCCCCTCAAAATAAACGTCCCAGGGCAAACTGTTGCACATGAGGAAGACAAGCAATTTGCAGTACAAAGGTTTTCTACCCCAGGCAGTCCCTGCCAGGAACTCTTCTGCTCCTTGCCTCACCAGCCTGTCTGGCTCCACCATACCTGGGACAGTATAAAAGGCCACATGAGATTTCCCCAGCTTAAAACATACAGATATAATAAGCATAATCAGAGACAAGGGGAAAACCCAGATATCCCATGAGTTACTTTCAAATCTAGCCCAAGAGAAGCGTTCCTGCAGACAAGACTGGGAACCCAGCAGCAGGAGGCTGAGCACGCACAGAGGTGCACACTGGTTGGCTCAGTAGTGAAGCAACACACCAGAAGTGGGGGCCTGTCCCCGCAAAGTTGCCCTTAGGGGTGACCACCCATTCAGTGACAGCAGCCCCGCTCCAGGTTTTGTGGAGGCAGCTGGTGGCTGTGGCACTACCTTGCAGCACCTCCTCTCTGCTTCAGCATCTCACAACTGAGCAGGACCAGGAGCTTTCCTGCAGTGCCTTTCTCCATATTCTGCCTTGGAAAAGGGTCACAACTCAGTTAAGGAACAATTCTGAACCTAGGGGGGCTTATGTAAAAGAGATCTAGCCCTTCCTGACCCCCAGGTGAAGCACATGTGGGTCTGGCACATGGGAAAGCTAGTAGGATGCAAGAACGGTCCTGTTCTCAGGTGTGTCCGTGAAGAAATGGAAACACACCATTCATTCACAGAAACTCTGTATACAATACAAAAGTGTCTTTAGGTGCCTCTGCAGCAGCCCTTGCAAGGTAAAGCCGTATCCATATCCACACTTCTGCAGCCCGTGTCTGGGAGCATCACTGTGACAGAAGCTCCTGGTAGCCTAATCCATAAACCACAGCTGGTATTTCCTGGTGATGAGGTAGAAGTCTGCGTTTGGAGATGGTGGCCTGACCACCACAGGAGGACAGGAGGAGGGGAGCAAGAGGAGGAGGCGAGAACCACTCTACTTGCTGTGTTTCTGGTGATGACAGCCCTTTCCTACTGCCTGTCTCCTCAGCCTGCATAATAAACTGGACTTTCTGAGAGATGTCTTCATTTAGATTGAACAGAAACACAGTCTGTTCAGTGGTTTCTTGGGGGAATCTATAATGAACAGTGCACATCTACATCTTTCATGCCAAAGGGCATGAAGAAATTTACACGATAATAAAAAAACAGTCTGAAGTTGTGCATGAAATTTGATTTCCCTGTGTTTGCTTTTTTTTTTTTTTTGTTTAAGTGCTTTGGGTTTTAGTGTTATGAATATAATACAGTGTACTTAGTAGAGGCTGCCCAAAGTGTCCACTGTGGCCTAATTGTCCTTTCACTGAAGTCAGAGAGGTTAGGTTACCATTTATTGTTTCTGATTAGCCACGTGTTCAAGTATTTTCCTCTTCTGGATAGTTAATTCCCATATTTATGAAGTTCTGAAAGTTCAGTAGTTTTGCAGTTCATTAGTGTAAATATAATCAGTTGAATTACACTGATGAAATTGTTTAAATATAATAGAAGCATTTAAAAATAATTAACCTTAAAATTCCAAGTTATATCTGTAGGATACATCCTCGTGAACTCTCAGACAGTGAAAGGCTGTTCCAGAAACCACAATGTTAGTAACACGGTGAAGTGTAAATCTGTCTCTTTTCCCCCCTTGGTTCGATACAAAGCATATGTTGAGCAAAGCAGTGTGGATGAAGGAGCAAAATATCATCTTTATTATGGGTGATGTCACTTGCCACTGCAGTATTATGGCTCACATGATGCTTCCCTTGTCTCAGCATAAATCTGTCCTTCGTAGCTCCTAGACTTCAGATTTCCTCTGCCAGTTTTTTATTTCCTCCATAGTCAGAACCTCTTTTCTCTTTATGGCAGCATGCTTTCCCTCTAAAGGAAAGCAGACTAATACACCTTTGCTGGCAGGACAGGGGAGTCTACTATGGGTGCAGGATGCTCACTTGCTGTGGGTTTTAGTAGTACTTTTATTAACTCTTACATATGTCCAGAAACGGACTTTCAGACAGAAAACACTAAAGAGAAACCAACCAAACAAAAATCTCTTCACAAAAACATTTCCCAACACAGCAAAGGGATTGGTGAAGAGCTAAAAATCAATGTGGTAAATTAGCAAAGGAAGGTGCTTGGTGAAGAGTTGCAGTCCGTTTTGTACCACAGAAGTTCTTTTATACAAAAACTACCCAGGAGGTACTCTGGTGGCAGTGAGCTGTGGTAAAGGGCCAGAGGGAGTGGACAGACTCTTGCAGGAGCTACTAGAAATTGTTTTTCCTTAAGGCAGCCTTGTTGTAGTGGATTTTCCCATCAGCAAATAATGGTGCAGAGAGCAGGATGGATTTCTGCTATGCAGACATCCCACCTGAACCAGGACAGCAGGACCTTCTCTCCAAGGGCTGAGAAGGCTGCAGAGCAGCGTGGAGGGACAGCATCCCATTAGCTCTGTTTAGATCAATGGGTTTCTTCCCTGACTTCTGGGAGAATGGTGGCCCCTGGTCCTGACTCTATCCTCACATCAGTGAGTCATGCTGAAAAGATATATCAGACTTCAAATGATGATTCCTGAGCTCCAATTTCCTTCCATGTGGAAATTTGTTCAAATAGGATGCCTAGTATTCTCATATAAGAGATAAGCGCTTCCTTAACGACGTGTCTGTAAAACGTGCTCAGTCTGTGTGACCAGCATTCAAAGATACACAGCATTAAATGAAATAACATGAAAAAAACCTTAGCTGCAATTTAATGATGTTAGTTTTTCAGAAACAAGCAAAAACTCCACAAAAATGCCCACAGTGACTGTGTCGTTTAACATGTGTCCAAAAGCACAAGATTACTGTGGCAAATACAGAACTAGATGCTGCCCCACTTCCTTACAGTAAGTGATTTCTTATTCATTTCACAGTTTTAATTAATTTATAAGGGGGGATTTGGTAGTTCTGTTCGTAGAATACCAAATAAGATGGCAGGTAACAAAATCTAACCCTTGGAACAATTTCTTTTAACTAGTAGAGGAATTATTTCTATTATATTTTTCTGAAAGGATATGCTTGAAGTTCTTTTTCATTAGAATTTTCATCATTGCTCTGCAGTCCCCGTTTCATAAGCAAATAAAAGCAGGAGGAATACAAGGACGGAGTTTGTCCTGGAAAACACAAGAAGCAAGAATTAGAAAATTTCAGCTTTCACCTGTGCCTTGACAAATCCCCACACAGAGGATTTTTTTCTTTTTACTCTTGATTTAGTCATACCCTTCTACTCGTGTAAGAAGCTTTTATTCTTTCTTTCACGACCCATAGATCCTGTAACATTCAGGGTGTGCGTCACATGCTTTTGGTTCTGCTTGACAAGGTGTGCTACTGGATTTCACCTGGTCTTGTTTCCAGCAGGTACTAGTTCAGTATCAGAAGGAGGAATAAGACCTTTTGCAAAGAAATCTGTGTCAGGGCACAAGCAAGTTACAAGACAGGATCCAAAAAGAAAGGGAACCTTCCTGGGTCATCATGGTCAGCATTGTCAATGTAGCTGATCCCTCCCAATTCTCCAGTGTTTGGAATTAGGTCAAGTGAGCAAGAAGTGGGTATGCTGTGGTGTCACTGCTAATATTTTATTTCTGCCTTTCATTTACACTGGGTGAATGTCTACATGCGAAATGAGAGAGCTGAGTCTTTAAATGAAGTCAGTGACATGGTCAGGACAAGCTCCAAAAGGACTTCTCAATCTTATACCTTTACATTCATGGGCTTTCTTGGTTGAGGGTTTTTTTTCAGTGAGAAGAAATCAACTGCAATTACTTAACAAATTCATCTGTTACAAACAACTGTTTAATGTGGTTTATACTTTCATCATGTTTACCCTAATAATGATTGCTTTTACTTGGTTAGAAATCTTTGTCCAGGGAAGAACAGCAAGGAAATTGCAGGTTATGAGCAAACTAGATAAGGGTATTCAGTTATTGAAAACATCCACGGCCTCTTCTAAATCAGTCGTAAATGTATTGGCCATGTTCATGCTCATACATTATCGGCTCTCCCCATCTCACTACTGAAAAAATATTCAAAAGATGTGGCTGGCCCTTGGAGAGATCCCCTTAAAAAAATCTGGTTTTAACAAAAGCATGTCTTTGCTATTCAAAGGAGTTTTCATCCTCTTAGGAGAGCCTTAATCTATTCCATGGATTATCCACTTATCAAAAGAACTTCAGGATTTTATAGTATTTTGAACAGATTGTGAGACACTAGGGAGGAAGCGTGTTGTAAAAAAAATCTCATGGCTAATGTTTGAAAAGACTATTTCATAGCATATCCCCGAGTGCTACCTCTTTGTAAGATTATTATCTGTCATTTCTCGTTCTCATATGAAATATTAATACCTACGTAGTAATTTTTCTTTTCTTTTTTTCTCTTTGAATGTTTTCACTGGAAGATCAAAGGCATCAGGGCAGAAAGTTGGAACAAAATTAATCTGAAATCCATTGCTCAGCTTGATGCTGGACTTTGAGGACTTCAGTAAAACAAACTCATAGTTTTATACCCTCCTTGGTTTTTGAAATGAAGTTGATATTGCAGTTATCAGAAGTTATGCTAGTATAAACAACCTACCAGGAAAAAAGAGGCTTCTGTCTAATGAAATAAAGAAAGGTGTTGCCTTTCCTTTTATTGCAGATACCAAGGTGCCATTTAAGATGAGAGGGTGCTGTTGCTGATCTACCTGCCTTCTTCCTTTCTGGCGTTGCCAGGTGATTTAGTTTCTTTTACTTTGCTTGAGTAGGATTGTACAAGGTTAAACTCTCTGCTGTTTGTAATGTACTGCCATGTTTTAGTACTGAAATCTAAGTCAAAGTCAGCTAAGTAAATGGTGACTGAAGGTCTGGAAGTAATTTCAGAGGTAGCATCCCTTTTACACTGGTGAAAAATTTAGGTTTTTGCCTTTTTTTCCTCCTATACCTATTAGGATTGATAGAATAGATCATTTTAACACTGAACCTGGATAACTTACTGTTAATTACTACAGATTTGCAAATGCCATTTCATGATTTTGAAAATCATTGCAGCTGTTAGAAAACTGTTCACATTTCTGTTATCAACACCAATTTTAACTTCACCATCTCAGTAATTTCTAATTTTCTGACACTGAATTTTCAGAGACAAGTAAGTTTTTATTTGGAATGATCACTTCAGATGATTCAAAAAATGGTCAAAATTAATTAGGTTAATTGTTAAGTCTGGGAAAGAACTTGATTTACTGTTGTAGTACGTTGCAACATAATTTGCCACCTGTAGTTAATAGAAAATACATTCACCATATTATTCAAAAAAGCACAAATTAATCCAGGTGTCTATCTGTTGTTTCAAATAAGAAAGATTTGCGATGATATTTTGCGTGCTTGACAGATAGCTTGGTTGGAACAAAGAAACTTCTATTTTCTAATCTGTTTTCAATGCACATCACTATTATATCTCTCACTGTGGATGTATGTCTGTGTCAGTCTACAAGTTATGAGTTACTACAATAAAAGTGTTTGATCTTGCAATCCTATGAAGACTAGAACAGCTGCCACAGGACATGCCATGCCTGAGGATAGATTTTACATTCATTTGCCTTGCAGAGATGTGAAGGATGCAGAACGCTTCCACAGTACTCGTTCACATTACTGCCTTGCTACAGACAGCACAGATCAAGTAGAACGTGCCTTCCCTTCCCCCAGCTTCCCAAGATATTAAGGGGTTTGCTGCAGGTGTTTTTTGTATATGCATACACAGCCACGGTTTTTGACAGTACATCTTGATTTTCACCACAAAAATTGTGCATAGCATTTTTCTGTAAAGAATTCTTACTTGCTAGGTAAGCTGTGGAAACAGAGCAAGCCTGTTAATTTACTGTGAGTTTCTATGGGATGTCATTATCTTAAGCAAATGGCTACCTGGCTATCTGGTCTTAATCCCTTCTGATAGTCTATGAAGGGATGAAGAAGCTCCAGGGTGAGATCTTTACTTGTTTTCCTTTTGTTCTCTTTCGCTATGAATTTATATTTAGTAGTTTTCTTCTTTTACAATTTCCTCTGCTAAGTTTAATTAATTCAACTTTCAGCTATATATGAAAGTGCTATTTAACACAAGGGACTTCTTTCTAAGATCTCAAGTAAGATTTACCAAATACTTCTAGCAGTAATCAGACAGGCTGCTGTTGTGGAGACACATCCATCTCTGAGTGAGATGAATGAACTTTCATCTTTGGATATGTTCCACTTTGATTTTCTGATTCTAGAGACAGACAGGAAACTAGTTCCAGAAGCACATAGATGAGTGATCGATTTGCTGTTGTGTAAGAAGCTTTCTGAGCATTGGTAATTGCTTTGTTTTCAGTTACCCTGTTCTGCAATAAATTAGTTAGAAGAACAGGATCGGATTATCCGGAATTTGCCTAAAATTTCTCTGTGCCGCTGTACTACTTACTTACTCTGCTTTCTGATTATGAAATAGAAAAGGCAGTAGCCCTACTGGGGCTTAATTTTTTAGTGATGAAGAACAATCACGTCTCTGAAACTGATCTGTTATATATTTGATAATGTTTCGTCAAAAAATGAAAATAAACGTAACATACATACAGTGCTGGCACCTGCATCCTTCCTCTCAGGAGTTACACAAGCAAGGCTTGAAACTGTTGACACAGAGCTTAGTTCATTGTCATCAGGGAAATTAAAGTGGGCAATCACATTCTTGAATAATGTAGCCTTCAACATAAAAAGTGAAAAGCATGTTTGAGGTATTTGCACTTTAATCTTGACAACTTCTGTTCTATTTTTTACTGGCCCATGACTTCTTGTACAAAATAGGCAGATGCTCATCAGTAGACAAGCATTCTCACTTGTTTTTAGTTCTTTAACTTAAGTTAATTTAAGCACTGAACTGTAGTTTGAATTTGCCCACCACTCCCTTTTTTTTCTTTGTCTCTGACTTAATTTTGTGAGCAATTTGAAAAAATAATCCCTAATTGTTGGCCTACTGAACTTATTTACCGGGTGTGTCCAGACAAAGTAGCTCTGAAAGTATCTTTTTGGTATTTGAAGTAATTTCATGGTCATAGTATGTCATGTTGTTCGTAGTATAGAAGGACATTATCGCCAAACATTCCTTCGCAAAAGTCAGAGCTTCATCTGGAGCAAGGACTCGCAAAGAACAAAAAAAAAACTTTTCTTTCTTTTCTAAGTCCAGAGCAAAGGCTGTACTATGTTTTTCATGTGCTACACGCCCTTTAAAGACAGAAACCATGGTTTGGATCTCCGGGTGTTGCAATAAAAATCAGTGGGCTTCTTAGGCAAGCCTCCACACATAAAGTATTCTTTTGACATGGAAAGAGGTAGAGTGCAATTTGGGCTTAAATCAAAATGATAAATTGAGTTTGCTTCCAATTATATTAGAACTTTGATGGAGAGCAGAACTGTATCAAGAAGGAATATTTATGTCCTGCAAGGTAAGCTGTGAAAAGCAAGAACATCTCAGCACTAAGCATATTTTTCTTGGCTTTTGGCAATTGAGAGCAGGCTCCACTACATTTAATATCACAATTATAATTATTTTTAAGAGGAAAAAGGTGAGGAAAGCAAAATCCAATAACAAGAATTTTCCTAGTCTTTCTTTTCATGTAGCCGCCATTCTGTAGTGGTGAGCATGTTGTGAACGGTGGATTAGACTAAAAACATAAGCTATCACTTTAGCTAGAGAGAGGAATTGAAAAACCTGATGGGGCCTATAAAGCCTCTAAAGTCAAACTGCAGAAGGTGTGTGGGAAGGTGTAACCAGGGGAAGTACTAGCCCTTCTAGAGTAGGATAAGAAAGCAGGTACAGGCAGAGCCCTCCTCTCTAGTAGACAGCAATGTCTTCCTTACCCTGTAAGCCTTCTGCTGTGGGAGGGCTGCAGAGCTCCCTTGTTGCTGGAGTCACCTTGTGTTGTTTTTCTACAGCTGCTAAAGCTGGCCAAAGATGAATTAATAAACACAAGTAACAAACAACAGTCCCTCTTTAGCACATCATACAAATAACATAGGTAGAGCTCACTATAGCAAAAAAAAAAAAAAAAATTGAAACCACTGTGGTTACTCTAAACCTAAAAGACTATTCACCTTTGTATCATACCCATCCTCTATAAAGTAGTGCCATTGTAGCAGGCCTTTCACATCACCTCCAACAATCATCAGTTACTGCAGTATGGTTCATATATTATAAGTAAACATAATATTATTTCACATGTTGATATGAATTGTGTTGTTATGAAGCTGTGATTTCTCATACCAACAACTGAATTCTAATGAGTTCCCTAGCACTTGCTGAAGCTCTAATCTGATAGTTTAAACCACGTAGTCAATTTCTTATGTTCATCTTCTGCTCCACTGAAGTTCATGGCGCACTGAGTCCAGCCTTTTGCTGAGAGGAAAAGCCTTTGAATGTTTTCTAAAAAGTTATAATTCTGAACTCTAAAGGCTCAAGTGTTTGCAAGCATTCAGTTCTTGACTGCAACACATAGATAACTTAATATATGCATTTTAAATTAATTACAAAACAGTTTTAAAATCAATGTGAACTCTCTGGGTTTTCTCTGCAAGCATTAGCATGTCCGAACGGTTCAGCTTGAAAATGTGCCTTCTCTATTTATCTCCAGTAATTATTTCAGCAGCAGCAGCCTGCTATGTTGCAAGATTTCAGTCTGCAAAATTAGGGCAATTGCCTGGGGCTATGAATCATCCCTGGGGGATTTGTGGATGTCTGTCCAGCTGCTAGAGTTTTGCATGAATGCATGCTAGAGAGTAAGTTTTGAGAAAAAGTTCTTTGCAGCAGCATCTTGCTTACTTTACATGTGAGCATGTAGAGCAGAAGGTCGCTAAAACAGTACATCCCTGCTCAAGTGCATGCAATGTTGCACCCCTAGTCTGCTTTTGGAGCCAGCTCCTCACTTCTGATGAACTGCTGTGAAGCTCATTTAGCTTTTCACGAGAAAAAAAAACAGCATCTGTTCTGTTTTTTTCCAGTTAATGAAACCAGAGCTTTATCTTAGTTGGACATGAGAATAATATTTACTCTGTTGTTCTAAAAATTATATCATCTGCTCATTTCTAGAAACAGACTTAGTCAGTATCCACTGCAGCAACCTTTTACCATGTTGGTGTGGGGACATAGGCTATCTAAAAATATGCCCCTGAAGTCAATACTGCCCTGCTCTAAGGAGTTCACAGTGGATAAAACCTGCTAACTCAGCTTTGTATAACTCCTGCTTTCCTGGTAGGCAGCATAATTAATAGGTACAATTCAGATAGGTCTGATCCTGCAGCACAGCGTAAATGTGACTTCTACAGAGCCAGCAAATTATAAGCAGGCTTTATATAAGTGCTAAGTATCAATTGCTTTCATATTTTAATGAACACAAGCCTTACAGAAAGGAAGAACTAGTAGTAGTCTGAAATAGGCATAAAGCAGCAACTTCAATGCATCATGAGTACTTGCTGCCTGTTACACTCTCACAGTTTCCCTCATAAATATTTTTGCTATCATCTCTGGCATTTTTCACCACATACTGTTCTGGAGAGTGGTCTTACAAACTGACCTGAGTAAACAGCCCGATTTATTTGAAACGGAAAGGATACTTGCCTATGTACTTATTTAAAGTGTTTATCATAAGTTTTGCACAAGCAAACAAATGAAATTAATTTGTTCACAGGTGCTGTACATCTGCTGTACATCTGTTGTTGGGAATCAGAAATAGTTCAGGTCCAGGGAAGTCCTAGATCCATGTTGGGGTAAGACTTGAGCCACATGCAAGCCTCTGCTGCTTCTCAAGTCTTCCTGTACCATCGTGGGCAAACCTGTGCATAGGCCCTCCAACGTGACCCAGTAACACTAGCAAAATACCTATGTGCATCTGCATTGGCATCTGGCGCTAAGAAATTAGGCCACTACCCTTTTTGTCTTAGAAATTGCTGTATCCTAAACAGAACCTCACTGGTACCCTCAAGAACAAATTCTCAAAAACTAAATTCAGGCACTTGTTTCAGGATTTGTAGGCGCTGTGTCACTTTAAAGCACACTCCAAATCAACTGACATATCATAGCACTTTGTTGTGAAGTGACAGCAGGACCAGCTCCCAATAAACAACTTAAAATATTCACTAGACCAAGACACGCTTGAGATTCCCAGCCCGCTTTTCCTTTTTTCTGGAATTCACTTTGTTCTGAGCAAGTTTCTGTTCCCTATGATCTCTCATCCAAATGGAGCTTTGCAATCCCTGCTGTAGGCTGTGTAATGCGGCGTGCATTTCCTGATGTAATGAATAGTTCACTAAGGCTGTTACTAACCCCTTACTGCCTCCCCCCTGTACATAATACAGTATCAGCAAGAAATTAACGAATGCTCCTTGATGTTTTGGCATTGTGAGTTACACCTCATAATGACAAAGTAAACAAAATTCATGGTGGGAAAGAAATATCTGAACACTTGAACTATTTGTAGGGAGTATCTCACAAAGGTTTAAGGGATCTAGACCAGATTTTCAGAGGAACGCACCTACGTTTCCTCATACCTGAGGTGATCACATATAGCTGAGACTAGGTACTTAGAAATAAATGCCAAAACACACACTTGCAGGGGGAAAAAAGAGCAAAAAAAGGAACACAAAAGACAAAAAGATATAAGGCACGAGATGCTGACTTTTGAGTGGTGCAGTACTGAGCAATGATACATCTAATTGGTAGGTCTAATACCAATCTATATCTAATACCGATATGTCTAATTTTGAGTACTAGTGGGTGCTTTTCTTAGGCATCTTAAGATGCCTTATTCTATGAATTACTCTATGAACAGTTTGTATTCTGTGAAAAACTGCATTGTATATACTGATCTTAATAGCCTGAAGTGTTTTAAATATATGGTATGTGATAGCTGATGCAGAAATGCTTACCAAAGTGAACGTTAGATCAACTGAAATAATCAAGAACACCCATGCTATTCCAGAGTATCCTTACATTTCTACTACCCACCTGCTCCTATTTATTTAGTGAGGAGATGAGAAAGTAAAATAAAATGGATATATGCATGTCTGGAATGCTTCCCTTGAGAGTTTTTTTTTAAATTATTACTTTATTCCACTTTTTTCCTCTGTGTTTTTTGTATTTTCCAGTTGACCATTCTTCACATATTTTCTAACATTTTTTGCTGTGCCAGGTAGTAGGACTGTAACATACCAGAGCTGATCTTAAAGAACTGAGGCCTTTCAGCCATTCAGATTTCATTTTACGATGGTTTCCTGTAGTCCACAACCCGTGTCTGTGTAAAAAAAGCAGGTTGGGACTTTTCCTTTCTTTTCCTCTATCTTTTAGACATTTAATGCAAAATAGAATGACACCTAAGTTTTTTACCATTCCTCTTACTGCCCAAGATCAGGAACACAATTATTCTCACTGTGGGCCTTGATAGGAATTTCACTGCTCTTCCTCCGAGTGATGATGGATTCTTTTCATACAATTTCTTTTTGCGTATGTAGCAAACATTTCACACATACAGAAGAAGCATAGTTATGTTTAACAACTGCCTCAGAAGCCATTTTCAGTAAGAAACAAGTCCAAACGCAATCAATAGCTGCAAGAAAAAATGGTACATCTGTTACATCACTCTATTTGTGCCTTCTTCAGAAATTCATACAGGTTTTCTCTAATCTTTGAGAGGTGTGTTAATGTCCGTAGTTTGTCTTGGGAGGAAAGTTGGACTAGAGGACCTCCAGAGGTCGCTTCCAAGCCCTACCATTCCGTGATTCTGTGATTCTGTGATAAGAAGGACATGGACATGTTGGAGAGAGTTGAAGAGGGCCACAAAGATGATCAGGTGGCTGGAGCACCCTCTGCTTCTCAGAGGACAGGCGCCGAGAGTAGGGGTTGTTCAGCCTGGAGAAGACAAGGCTCTGGGAAGACCTTATAGTGGCCTTTCAGTACCCGAAGGGGGTGTGCAAGAAAGGTGGAGAGGAATAGAAAGAGGGGTAACCATTTTAAACTGAAAGAGAGTAGATTTAAGTTAGATATTAGGAAGAAATTCTTCCTCTTCAGGGTGATGAGTCACAGGAACAGGTTGCCCAGGGAAGCTGTGGGTGGCCCCTCCCTGGAAATGTTCAAGGCCAGGTTGGACGGGGCTTTGAGCAACCTGGTCTAGTGGAAGGTGTCCCTGCCCATAGCAGGGGAGTTGGAACTGGATGGTCTTTAAGATCCCTTCCAACTCAAACCATTCTATGATAAATTAATAAGTAAACCAAGAGCCTGAATACATCATGTCCATACTTTTCTAAAGTTACACATCCATCTACTTAGTGCCTCTTTTTTGTTTTTTTAATGAAACAACTAATTATTTTCTAGGAAAAACAAAGACATTTAAAAACCACCATGATTTAGCTAATTAGTCCCTCAACAGATCCCAGGGAGTAAACAAATCAACCAGCATTTCCCCCAATTGAAACCTGCAATTTTTCTCTGTTTCTTTGATCACTGTAATTACCAGAGGGATTAATGTTATTGGTACTGTCATTTGACTGCTTTATACACCCGCATGTGGAAAACAAGGTCATTATAGTTAGTTACTGGATGCATAAATTTAACTAAATACATTATGACTACCTCAGAAAACACTTTTTTCTTCTTGGGTGCAAGGAGATGTGAGTGGGGAGCAGTCATAGAGGTGAGAAATTTCTTTCCACAAAATGTTTTTGCATCTCCGCAGATCAGAACTTACTCCCATCTGTATGCATGGACATTTTCTTAACCTATGGATGGCTAGATTTTCTATCTGAGACCACTATAGCTACCAGTACACTGTTGTAGCAAAATAGTGTCAAAAAATACCTATGTTGTCCCACAGAGTTATAACAGTAAGTAGCAGTAAAACAGCGGCCTGTAGCACTTGAGTATATGTGATGTCGTGATAAAAAAAAGTTTTATAAGGATACTCATGCAGCATTCTCTTCCACAGGCTGAATGAGACAGAAGTGTATTTCTTTGGAAAATACGGACTAACTGGGATTCCTTTTATTCTTCTTTCCCCTTTATTTTCCTGGATGCAATTTAATGATTGTCCTTCACATCACGTTCTCTGTGGTACTTTCCTTTTTTCTTTCAATTTTCCTGACTCATTACCTCAGATTTCAACTGTTACCTCATAGCTTTGTCATCCTCCAGAGACACTGCTAATTGTCAGCCCAGCGCTGGAAAGGGGAATGGTCAGGGCCCTGATTCCATTCAGATTGAATAGAAGAGAGTGTTTTTATCAAGATTTTACTGGGCGAAATAGCAGGTCTCTGGGAAACTGGTACCCCCAGAACTGTGAAGGGTGTCAGCTACCCATATGACCCTCACCTTGCTGGCGCCACCTCACCATGCTCAGGGCCATATGGGCAAGCCATTCAGTATATCATGTTATAGACTTTATACCTCTTCAAGTATTACCAAGACCATTCTGGATGTTTGTAGAAAACCTTTAAAAAAGTGCTGGGTAGCCAGTAGACTGAATTGCAGATAAGCAACAGTCCAGCAAAGGTAATACATGAAACAATTCTCTTTTGCTATACCAGAAATTTAGTATAGATATTTTTGGTTCCCCATGAGCATGTGTCTCTGAAAAACAATTGAGGAAAGACTGTGGTCCTCCTTATTATTGTTGGCAGGTTCCTTACTTTCCCCTTTTGTTTAATACTATTACTTGGAAAGAAATGATTCTTGAAGTTGTTCCCACGCAATAAGTAGAAGTCTGTATACACCACCTTCTGAGCTGATCTTCTTATTCAGCTTTCTTATTTAGCTTTCTGTGGATCTATGCTTCTGAGCACGCATTTTTCAGGACGAGAATGGGATGAAGGTTTTACAGTCCTCTTGCTACCCAGGGCAAAGAGAAAGGGATCCTGCTCCTCATATGAACTTTAGGAATTGCAACAGATACTTCCTTTTTCTCCCTGTGCAAGCATTCAGAAGGTCCCTAAACACTCAGTGGTCAGTCCTCATATATGTGTGTGTCTGTGACCAGGATAAATCCAGTCCACATCATTTTTCTAGTAGTGCAATAACCCTAACTGCAGCATTGGAGTGGACTGTGTGTGTGGGCAGAAAATTTCTTCCAAAAATAGAGGTATTTACAAGCTGTGTTGAGAGTTAGGTGGCCTCATTGTAGCACTTGGAACTGAAAACAACATTTGCATGGTTGTGTCTGCAGTCACAGGACATAGATTGGTGCTTGTTCAGAAAACCAGAGCTGGATTTCTAGCTTTCATACAACTGTTGACAACTGAGGGGACCTGGACACTAGTTTTTCTCCTTAGGGGCTTGAGTAGTCTCCCTGTGCTGGCCTGATGCAGCTTTCCAGAACTGCTAATTTCTCTGAAATTGATTTTTTTGTCTGTCCATAATATTTTTATATTTAATCTAGTGTACTGAATCCATTTGGGAAAGAATTTAAGCATGGTTAATAACAATAAACATTCTTTATAGAAGGCTTATTTATAAAAACATTATAACTTTATGGGTATTGCATGCATATAGCTCATTTCAAGCTTAGGTCTGTTATTTAAGTGCCAGAGTGCATCCTAGTTGACTGAGTCTGAAATTTTGGCTTAAATTACTAAATATTCACACCTGCCTTCTCCTTGTACTGAATTTTACCAGGAAGTGATCACTATAATTTATATAGAAATATTCAATCTGTCCTTTTCAACTAGAACTAGAAAAGTTCTGGAGAGGTAAACATTACCATGATTTGGATATATTTCCCTTCTTGACAAACTTCCATTCTGCATAAATTAAAATACAGTTTTGGGTGTTGTTTTTTTTTTTTTTTTTCCTAAAAGACTTTAAAAAATAGATTTTACTTCAGTAAAGATGATAAAAATTATCCAAGACACTATTCCACTATAGGTGGAATGTTTTCTGAAGAAATGATGGTAACTTCCTGTGACATAAAAATCCTTGATATTGATACATGATTTTCGCTTGACAAGTGAATAAAGCCCAGTAGATCATTCATAATAGTAAATTAATCGATTATGTTTTGCAGTTCAAACTGCTTCAACTTTTCTTCAAATACCATGAAAGCAATCTTGCAATTTTCTACAGAAATCTATTCTGTATTTCAGCCATGAGCTATCCTAGGAAAGGCTGTGTGAGAAATAACTCTATTCTAATAGTTTGTAACAAAAAGCATCTGAGGAGAAGCAGTTTTAGCATCAATTTGATAGCAAGGTTTTAAATAGAAGTGAAGTGTAATTATTTCTCCTTTCCTCCTTCACAAGATTGGGGCTTTTCTTGAAAAGGTCAAGGGAAGAGGTATGTAGCTATTCAGACACCTTATTTTATTGCAATGGCAGTTGAACATTGCAAATTTGTAAATAATTAGACACTTAATTCTTGCCTACTTCTCATTTTAGAGTGGATATTCACAATGTTTTGCTTTAAGCAGCTAACTTAGGTAACCTGAATCACAGTCTAGAGAATGCACCTGCTATACAAGGAGGTTGAACAATGAGCATAAGAACTAGGGGCCTTAAAACCAAATAGTGTTACTGTTCTGTTTCCCTAGGTGCCTCTCCCATAACCGCTCTATTCTTCCTAGCACTAAAGACTCTATAGAATAAGGAATACGGAAATCCATGTGGTACCATTCCTGACATGGTCAAAACAAAAACTTCAACCTCCTAGGGATTAAAACACATCTCTTGGTTATTTACAGTGAAGTTCTGCTTCTGAGACTGGCTAAAGCGTCCCAATCCTCATACTTCTGCATGTCTAAGCACCTGTCTTGCTTTTTAACCTAATCAAATTGAAATAGATTTGTCTGTGACAACAGAGGAGCAGACATAAACCACGCAACACATTGAACATGACATGAGAAGGTGCCAATACTTATTCCTCTCACACCATTGTCATGCCTGGTTCCTCCTTTCTTCAAAAATTCAGTTAACTAGAAGGTTTACCCAGGGTATGGGAGTCCTATGGCCAGCTCAACCTTCAGACTGAGGTGACATGAGCATTGTCTTCCTCTCCAGGGATGAGTGTCTGTATCAACAACAAGTTAGAGGTTGTTCTTGTGCTGGTATCCCTTCTGTGTTGCATAGTACTGCTAAATAGCCTGCAGTCAGAGAACAAAACTAGGAGTGAACATAATTATCTTGCCTAGTGATGAGGGAATGGCTCGGAAGAAAGGAGATTTCATTTCCATCCTCTGCTCCAGTTGTTATTTAAGCATCTTATCTAATGCCTCTTTTATTTGTATTCAAGAAGCTGAGAATATATTTTGTTAAATTCTGAGCAGCAAGACCTGTGGGATTTCTAAGCATGAGAGGTGTGCTGTGCTTGAAAACAGCAGGAAAGAAACAGGATATGTAGATATGAGAAGTAGATTGCACATGCCATTTAATGCTTCTGCAAATGTATCTATGTTTGCACCATATTCCTGCAGAGTGATTTTTCCTTAAGTGTTCTATTTATAAAATGTCTTTGTGCAGCAGTTTGTTTTGTTTATTTTTCAGTAAAGCCTTTCTTGTGCTTACTTTCAAATAATTTAAGGTGTAAGAGTGGATGTTAACAGTTGTGGTTTCAAATTATTATATAGTTAAAGAAAAATGTTTCTATTTATAGTACACAAACACAATAAACATAAACCACATCCTTTCTTATTTCCTTCCTAAGCATGAATTTCAGAATGCATCACTTGTTTAAAAACATAATCATATTTTCTAGCAATGCAGTCTCACATCTTTAAAAGGAAGAGGAAAAAGAAAAAATGACAAAATATTTGATAGACCGGCATATGCCGAGTGAAGGCAAGATGATTGGGCTGGATTGTCAAGCTGAGATAAAAGTCGCTCTACTATCTGTTTATTTGTGCTTTTTTTCCCCAGTGAAATTCATGCCTTTCACTCTGGTTTCTGTTACCTAAGTATTATATATAACTAATATATAACTTAGTTACCTAAGTATACCTATATTGCAGCATACTGGATGTCTTCAGAGGTGGGATGGTTTTGTGGTCTGAAGTTAGGCTGAGGTTAAAGAGCTAAAAGGGATTCAGTTCCTTGCTCTGAGTTGCTGAGTGATCCTGGAAAAATTGCTAGCCTTTAGTCCAGTTACCACATTTCTTGCTTACTAATATCTTGCCTACAGGCCAACATATATATAACACACAGAAAATAAAGAATATATTCCTTGTTTAGTAATTTATTAAAGCAAGGACTATAGAAATTGATGCAGCATCAAAAGCAATTTTACTGAGCACTGTACATATGTAAAAATATGTAAAAAATGTGAGTTCTCACTTTTAAATATTTCATGAAATGGAACTGATCCTGCTTTTGGGTTGTGCTTGGATTAACATTATATCTTGTTTTGTTAATGGCTTCCTTGCATTTTGCTTGGCATTATTTTCCACCACCGATAATATCGTTCCTGTGTTTCTAAGGAGCACAAAAAATGTGTCTACTTCCTGTTTTTATCTTAATGACAAAGAGAATGAATAATCCCTGGAGAATCCAATTATTTAAGTCTTACTAAGAGAAATGGAGGGAACTTAAACTGAAAAAGATTGATTTGAATAAGAAAAATTTGAATTTGAGTTGATTTGAATGAAAAGATTGATTGATTTGAGCCTCGTGAAGCTGATGTTGGTGCTCTATACAAAATGCTGCTTATTAGATGTTGCAAGTGGTGACAAAAAGGCCTTTTTCTTTTGTATGAGAGACTGTATCTTTCAGAAGGGAGCGGCTGTGTATTACAAAGAAAAGCTTACATTTCTACCTACAGTGTCATAGTGTGTGAGATTTTAGTCTTGTTTCTCAGGAGGACACAAATAGAAGAAAATAAAGGTGCTTCTAAACAGCTACGTTCAGCTCAGTGCTGTATTCTGCTAATTGGTTCAGCTTCTATGTTAGAAATCAGCACCACTAAAGGGCTTCCAGTTTTTTACTGCTAAATCTGTTTATATGTTTTTCTGAGGAACCAGGTTAGAAAGCCTGTGCTTCAGCTTAAGCTCACAAAAGAAAATAATGTTGCTCAAAAGCTGATTCTTAGGGCTGCTTCTGTATAGTACGCCCCAAATAACAGCTCTGGGTACCACAGCCTGATCCTAGGACTTAACTGTCCAGTCAGATGAGGTCTCGGGGACTCATTACTCCTTCTTTATAAATAAAAGCGAGTACAAAAATTCAGTGGCATCTGTCCAGCCTCTCACATAGAAGCTGCCACCTGCTTTAGTTATGATGCTCTGCTAAATGCCATTTCCACCTTCCTTTCCCAAAGGCATTCTGGTAGTCTCCATGATGTTCTGCCTCAGCTGCCTTCGCTAAAGAATGCCTTTGCTCTTCCTTCCACATCTTTCAAACTTGAACTAACTGAAATTAATTACAGACACATAGTATCTGACTTTGACCTGTGAGAAACCAGTAAGTTTTTAGCCAAATCTCATCACAGACAGAAACCGAAACAGGGCTACAAAGGAAGATGTTGAGCCTGCACAGTAGGGACTAGCATGCCATACAAATTCAGAGGTACGAGTGAAAAGCAGAAAATAAAGTTTCCATTGTCTAAGGCTGTATGTCAGACCTAATTTGACTTTCATATATTATTTTCAGTGTAAAGATGGAAATCAGAGATTCAATACAAGAATTAGTCCTTTCTTCTTTTATATGAATATGTTCTGAATGTGAGAAGTGTCAAACTCTATTTCTGAAGAATCTACCTTGTTTAAATAGGTTGTGCGTGCATACACACTGAACATGCCACGACCCTTAATCCAAAATTTCTCTTTAGTGCTAGTAGATATTTCACCCGTGCTATATCAGTTTTTATTAAATTCTTGCTAATAACATATACCTATAACTTATTTTCACTAAATTCAACATTATGTCATCTCTGTGAGTTGCTAACTTAAAAAAAAGTACAGAGCATTCAGTATCTCCAAGATCTAGAGTACTTTTTACACTTAAATTTTAAATGTCTCTAAATTTTGATAAAATTTTATTAGTTCAATTATATTAGAATTTAATTAAAATTTAATTCTTAAAATATAGAACACTTATAACACTTTTAATGATTTTAATTGAACTTCATTGTTGAACATTGTTTAGGGCTCCTTCAACAGAAGCACCTGGCGTCTTACTTGCTATCTACTTAGAAGTGACCGGACACAAACTTCCGCTTCTCATGGATGCTTAAATGATTGGTGAACTGCGTACAGGTACATCAGATACAAAAATAATTTAAGAGTAAATAATTGTATTTCCTTATCTGCTTAGTAAAGAAAAAAAGACATATTTGATGATTAAGGACATATCTTTGCTGATACCAAATTTATAACAGACAGGTGTACATGTTAGATTTAATTTAACTGGGTTAGACAGCATAGGGAAAGCCTTCACAGCTCTGATTCACCATGGCTAAGCAACCCTGAAGCAGCCCCTGGATATGTCTATGGTTAGCTAGCTTATGCTGAGTTCTGTGCATCATTTATTCACTGCTACTATGCACCTATGTTAAATAATCATGCACCTATGTTAAATAATCATGGGGAAAACCTAACATATTCTCATTATACTTTCAGTTTCAGAGTCTTGAAATAACCTAAATTTGTGCTTGAAAAGTCCTTCCAAACATGAAAAGATGTGGGCATGTTCTTTTGGATAAACTTATTTTAAACTTAAGATTCTGCATGGAATTTTTTCCACTTGTCAGTTCTTCCTTTAAGCAGCATTCACACTTGTTATGACAAACATCTTTTTTTCCAAGTTCTGCTGTAATCAGTCCTTCTCCTCCTATATCTTTCCATGAGCTTTATCCTTTAGAGTTCATGGCTTCTTTCAGTATCCACTGTGGAAGGAAATCTGTTCCAAAGGGTAATAGAAACCTGAGTCTGTAGACTGAAGAATATTGGAGCTCAATCTGAGAAGCTTCAGTGGATTTATTCTTCAACCGATTTCTGCTGACATATAAAGGTTTTGTGAAATGATGATGCTGCAGTGTTACCATAATAATACCTAAGAATTAGGTGGAAAAATCCCAACGGTGTCAAATCAAATTTTATTGAAATGTTTAAGCTGACAGTTACGTTTTTCCACAATTTTCTCCTTGAATAAATTTGAAATATTTGTTTCTATTCTGCATGAAATCAAGTTTCAAAATCTAGGTCTGTATTTTCCATACAGTCCTTAGGAATATAAAATTCCACTTGACTTTGTATTTCCTCACTAAGAAATGTCATAAAATGCAGCTAGTATCATGAAGGAGAAAACCTACCCCTCCCCAGAAAAGTCCAGAAAGCACTGAGGAACAAAAATCTTCAGTTGCCATCTCTTACCACAAGAACATGTGTAGGATGAAGTCCTTACTAAATAGAGACATAACTCCAGAAGTTACTAGATTTGACAGAATGATCGGCATCTATCTAATGCACAAGATGGAAAGCCAGAAATCGGATCCAGGTGTCTGGACTCTCTTATGCATGTGTTGTATTAGTGGAGTCTTAAGACAATTTTTTTTTCCTTATGTATTTATATAATCATAGATGTTGATTAGATGCTGTGGAAGACTGCATCATGCAAAAACGTACATAGTGTCTTATCAGTAGATATATCTTCTGTACATTTGCTGAATTACTGATAATTACGTGTTGAAGTCCAGTTCAACTCTTTTGAGACAGAGATACATATTCAGGGATGTGATTTAACATTGCAAGGTGAAGGGATTCATGGAATGCAGTAGAAATCAGAAAGCGAAAGGAGAGGGCTAGAGCTGCATTTACCTGCTTCACAGATTTGTGTGGTTTTTTAAAAAAAATAATTTACTCAATTTAATTAATTGAATGTGGTTTAGATATTTTTAGTTTTGCTTTTTATTTTATAAATTGAATTAATTTGCTTATTTCACAGAAGTAAATGCTGTGATAAGAAATAGTAAGGATGTTGAGAAAAAAGTGCTGTCTGCAGGGTTCTTACTTTCTTCAACTTTACCCTGTGTACAGTATTTCAACAGTAACAGATACTCCCTTTCTCTTATTAGTCTGGATTTCTCCTGCAACATCTAATGAAATATTTGCCTAGGTAACATGCCATGCTTGTTGTCAAGTGAGCTAGTCACAGCAAATCACCTCATCAGTTCTCAGTTATTTATAGAACTCATATATGAACCATTACAGTTTGCTTTGACTTACATGCTGCTGGAAAGCTAATTCAGTTGCAACTACCATAGTCACTAGCAGTGTGTGATGTACCGCTTCTTTCGTCTTTGTGTCATATCCTTAACATGTGAGGAGAACACAGGCATGGCTGCCCATTCTTTCCACCATAGTTTTTCTTCAAATATGGGCAGGAGAAACAGTGACCATGATCTGACGGAAGCGCCCAGGGCTTTCCTTAAAACTATGCTGTCAACCCTGAGGTGTGCAAACTGAGGAGTTATTGGAACGAAGGGACATCAAAGGTGTTTTGCTTAAGCTGTTCCTTATTGCACTGCTTCTATTTATTGATGGTGTGCCAGACTTTTCTCAGGGACTGGCTCAGCTCTTCCTTACCGGTTACATATGCTACCATTTCCTTCTCCACTTACTCCATTTTCTATGCCACATGCTGCATCTTTTTCCTTTCCTCTATTTTCCTGTAAGAGTCTCTGAACAGTGTCTAGCAGAAAAGAGACAAAAATTAAGTGGAAGAGAGTGGCTCAGAGGGCTGCTTAGTGACATGTGAAATGCACGTTATTTACTAATTTCTCTTTAGTTCTGTATACCTTAGCAGCCATGCATCAGTAGATACTATCCTGAAGGTAATTTTGGAATAAAATTCAAATTATAAATGTACATTATATTGTCATTTTACATCCTTCTTTTCTATTATTGTCATTAAAATCAAAGACTATATAGGATTTCATGCTGAATTACTTATTTATGTTTTATTTATTTATGCATGTATTCTTTATTTATGTATTATACAGCTTTACTTAATTTATCACTCATAAATGAAGTCATTTAATGCAATGATTGTCACAAGTTTAAATGTTATGTTTGTGAATATACAGTTACAATTGGCTTGAGTACAAGTGCAACTAAGGTAGCATCATGTGCTACATTAATTTTATGCAAGTACTTTTGCATGTACAACCTTAAAAATATGGGCAGATCCTATGTCCCTGAGAATACAGTTTCTCTGTACTCTGCATATTTTAATTAAATACTCCTGTCTTGAGAATGTGATAGACAAAATTTGTAGTGGAGAGTGCGCATTCCATTTCCAAATGAAGAGTGGAAATTCCTGTACTCCCAAATTACTTTTGCATGTGATTAATCATGCATGAACAAGACAAAACCTCTCAATGGAAATAATTCAGTTTACTAATCTCACTATAAATTTTAGTAAGGACAGCTTCTGTGTTTCAGACAGGAGTATAGAAAGAGCAGCACAAATGAGCTTATCGAATGCTGTCAAGTGTCAGGCTCAGACAAGAGTATGGTGGCATAGTGTGACGGAAGTGGATGATGCATGGAAGTTGTGGTGTACTGCTGTAGGTCACACATACTGTGACACTTGTAGTTCCACAAGTTGATTTGGACCTGAGCTTTAGACCTAAAGCAGATGATCAACCATATGGCTGCATTCAACGGTCATTGAAAGATAATATATTCAGAATTAAATTATTCACTGGTTTTACCACAGGCTAAATTAAACAGATTTTTATGGAAAAGAAAAATACTGTTTTCCATATGTTTCCTTTAAAGAGACACATGTCTTTGTTTATCTACCCTAAGCTTTCTTTGTTTTATTTCTTTTAGGAAAATAGGTTCACACATGTCTCTGAAATCTTTGAAATTATCTTTTCCATGAAAAAGAGAATTTGGAAAGTGCTCTGTCATGCTAGTTTGTTTAAATTTTAAGTGATTTTTGTTTGTGTTTTTGTTTCTTCTTATACAAATCACAAAATTTAAAGAAAGGTCAGAGCGACAGATATGCCTCCATGCCTGGATTTTCTCTAATCAGTTAATCCTGAGGCACTGAAGGTTTAATCAGGGTAGGGAAAAATTAAATGGGAATGATGAAACAGAAGCTTTCAGTAAAATAACCAGTCTAAGGTCACTTTATTCTTTTCTCTGGCAATAACCATCTTCAAGTCACAGACTAGCTGGTGTCCTAAGCCAATGGTAGCAGAATTAAGATCACACCAAATGTGACAGGTCTGATACATGAGAATAGTCAGTAGAATCAGAGATGGTCTTCTCGACACTGACGTTATCTTTTGAGATCTCGTTCTGTTTCCAGTGTGAAATCTGAGGCATGGTGAGAGGAAGATGACCTTTCTGGGGAAGGATTTAGCAAGAGCTTTGGTTCAATTGTTCTGACTGATCTTGTTTCTGAGAGTATGTAATGACAGTATCAAAAATAGAAGAGGTGAGGTACACCATCTGCTAAAAACCTTTGTTGTCATGATACATATTTTGTCTCATGATACTTGTCATTATTTGATCCTTTTAGTGACTGTTTTAATGAGTCAGCAAACAATCATAAAAAAGAAAAATCTTGATTTGCATTTTGTGGTTGTCTTTTTATAACTATCAATTCAATAAATGTAGGATAAAGAGAAAAAAAAGATTCCTGTAATTTAGGAGATGGGAATTAACAAATTAGTGTATAGCTGAAGCTTTATACAAGGTTGGATCTCAAGTAGATCAGAATTGATGGCAAATATGGCTTTCATTTTTTAAGAGCAGGATTTCTTGACAGACTGGGAAAGAAAAGCCTACCTGGTATTATAGAAATATGATGACATACTTTATGATGAAATTATGGCAAAGGATTGTGTGATCTCTGCGGAGTATGTGAACTTTTAGAAACAGTTTGAATTGGGTGCGCATCAATATATTTTAAAGGACAACACATTATTTTTTTGAAGAAAAGGCTATGTTTTTACATTTGGGAATGAACAACCTGCACACTGTGCAGTCAGTCTGATCATTTTTCTCTAACTCTTGCAAAAATAGTATATCCATAAAGTTGTGATGATAGTTTCTTAGGAGGGAGGAAATTCTTTGGAAAATAGTTTTCCAAAGAGTCAGATAGTCTTCTCCCCAAAACATATAGACAGTTCCTATTGTCTGAAAATAATACCTGCATTTTTGCGAAGATTAGTATCTATACATGTTTAGCCACTACTTTAAAAATACGTTAAAGACTAAGTTTACTTAGTAGCACAATACAATCATACAATAGTGATTGTGGTACAATCTTGTCAATTCAAGCTAATTTATGATAATTAACTACATTGTTGCTGGTATTAAAAATATTGTTTATTCTATTGGTAAAATAGATGTACGTGGAAGAAAGGATTGGATTTTCTAAACCTTTTGTGAGTATTAGGGAAAACACTGGTTTCTGTGTATGCATAAGTGGGTGTAACTGTAAACTGAACTTCAATCACTCATTCCCCTTCAGTGAAAAGTTAATGGATCCTGTGTTGTAGTCCATTACAAGAAGAACAAACTTCTGACATTTTCCTTTCTCGACATCCTCTTTTTCAGAGAGACTCTTTAAAAAGCATTTATTGCTACTGATGTTGGTTTTACAGCACATGCAAGTCTTTCTTTTTTTCCTCTCATGTTAATGTGCAGAAATTAACATTTGTGAAGTTTCCAATTTCAGAGTTTTTCTGCAAGAGAAGCACTCTGTCTATACATTAATTTTGTGCTCCTCCTAGCAGGTGATAATGCTACAACATAATGAGTGCTCCAGGTCTGTTCTATTCAATGGGACCAGACCTAGGTTCATTGCCTTTGGAAAGACTCCCACTATCTGAGCATAAGCCTTGTGTTCAAGGTGTTGCTGGTTGTACTTTGAAGATATGCCAAAATCTTACACCACTGACAAAATCTCTCTAACCAAAATACTGTAAAATACATAGAGGTATCCAGGCAGCTATGATTTCTGAGTTGTCTAGGAGTTTTTATTGAAATAAAACTAATGATGAAGAGCCTCTATCTTTGTATGATTTCAGGAGTCCTTGTTACCCTTAAACAAGATTCTCCACAGTGTTTGCGAATGCTGCTGGCACACTTGGGTTTTGTTTCAACCAATGGACAGAAGGTTCAGTCTTTCATTTGCAATTAGTTTTGGCCACAAGCAGTAAAGCTGACCTCAGTAATGGCCAAAGGAACAAGCAAGGATGGTTGTGCTGACTTTTGCTTAAGCTGATTTTCAAGCAGCAGTACTCAGAGCTGAGGTAGGGCACATCTCCCATCTTAAGAGCTCAGGAATTCAGGAGAGATACAGACCTGTAAAAGCTGGGTATAATATAAGATGGAAGTAAAGGCTTTTTTATTGTTTTTGTCTGTCCAGTTGTTTACTTTAGTGATGTTTTGAGAAGAGTCTATTGAGATACTTTGACATTTCCCTACTAGACCTGGCCAAATTTGAGAATTGGGGGTGCTGAAAAAATGAAAATTAATAGGGAACAGAAGTTATCCACACTTTCTCATGTGTCAGATAAGATTACTTTTGAATCTGAGTCATAGGGTACGGGAGTTATACTATCCAAGACTGCCTATCCTTTAATACACCTGTACCTAGACTTATAGAGCTATGCTTTGTAACTGTGATAATCTTGTAATATTTCTTTTCTCTTCTTTGCTTTTCTTTCTCTTTTTCTCTAACAGAATACTAGCGCTTCATCTGTAGGCCTTTTCTGTATTTTAAAGACTCCGTCCAGGGATTTCACCCCATCATATACCTTATTACTGCACAGATGTGACTCTAGCTGACTTCAGTGGCATTACTTCAATGGAAAACGTGTGAGAAAGAATAGTCAAACCTCTTTCTCGTGCTAAAGAGAAATCTTCACTATCTCTTACATGGCAAAAGGCCAGTGTTACCTCTTTTGTATTCCCAAAGCCCTCTGCATGACCAGACTTTTATAAGATCCTTTCTTAACCAAAGCTGTGTTGCACTTAGAAAAAAGATCATACAGTTGATCTGTATGGAAAAGACAATTGAGCAGAACTAGTTTTCCAGTAACAACTTTGCTGTATGGCTGCTGTGATTTCAATGAATTAATCCTACTCAAATTTGTAGCTGAGATGTGACTTTAGGTGACAGTGTTCTCTAACATGGCCTTTTCAGGTTTTAAGTTCCAGTTTATCCTCTATCATATTTTTAGATCTTAACTGTTCAGGGGAACAGAATAGCCTGTTTAACTCATAAAGCCTAATTAACTGTGTCAACCCAAAGGCGGCACTTATGACTTGTTAGAAGTGTTAGATGACAAGTATATACACATTATCACCAAATATAAAAGCTTGAGGAACAATCTCATTTGAGAACACTGCTTCCCATGTGTCACGGTTTAAAGCTGGGCTGGCTGTTAAGCAAACGACAGACGCTCTTTGTTAACCCCCTCCCTCCCCGAAGTGGGGGGGGGGGAAGAGAAAAGGGAAAGAGACTTATGGATTAGAAAAGTTACAACAGCTTTAATCTAACTACAATAATAATGAATAATAATAATAATGAAATATATACAAATATACAAATATGTACAAAACCGATATCGAGCTCCCCCCCACTGCTGACAAATACATCACTCAGACGCTGCGGGGCACGCCCCAGGAAAGTCCCGGACTGTACTCAGCAGCAGCTGTGGATTCAGGAATGTACGGATTGGGATTGAAGGCAGAAGAATCAGAGTCCTCCTTGGATGCCGGCCATAGAAGAAGAGGGCGAGACCCTCGTGATCATTCAGCTTTATACCAAGTATAACACGTATGGGATGGAATACTCCCTTTGGTCAGGTTTGGGTCACCTGTTCGACTCCACCCCACCGCAGGGTCGCAGGGGTGACCACTTCTCTGCTCTTTCAGTTCCAGCGTGCAAGAAAGTTAGCAGAAGCAAGCATCGACCTTGGTCTCCATAGGGATAACTATAAGCAAGGGCCTTTCTGCATACCATTGCTTCTGATGTTCCAGCACTAACTATAAACACCAAGCCTTATCACTGCTAGAAGCAGCTACTGTCTGGCAAAACATGCAGTTAATTTCAGAGAGTGCAGCTTCTCAGAAGAGACTTAACTAAAAAGCAAAGTTACTAAAAGAAAATTGGTTCTGTCTTGGCCTAAACCAGGACACCATGCAAAAAGGGAGAAGGATTTATGGGGGAAGGGAAGAGAAAAAAGCCTGTTTGCATTTCATGTTTTAGATTTTACAGTGTTTCTTTGAAGAAGAGCTAAGGCAATGTTTCTTTGATCCCACCAACCCAAATAACTTGATGAAAAAAACAAAGCACAACTAGGAAAATGTGCAATAACTTGCAGCATCTTCAACCTGATTTATTTAGAGCACTGGACAAAAAGCTCATTTATTCACAGGGAGAGGACTTGCCTTCAAGATGCCTGACATTTGCATGCTGATCCTAAAATTGCTGATCATTTGAAAATGCTGTTACAAAATTAGCCCAATGGGCAATAATTTACATTGGCTTTGCCTATGTAAAATATAGCTTACTTAATTGCTGAGGGGAATCCTTTCAATGAGTCACCATATTTTTCCCTCTCTCTTTCTGAATAATGTTACAAATCAGAAATTTCAATTTGCCTTCAGGTTTTGCAGTCATTTCTGGTATACGATGGAGAAGTGGACACTATGCCCAGCAGGTGAGCATACAGCGTGCATGCTGTGCTTGTGTTCATGTCAGAGTTGTGCTCTTAACAAGTGCCCTCTGAAACGGACTCTCTAAGCACATATTTGAAGGAAGTCACCAAGCTTAGAAGGATAATTCTGCCAGGAGCCCTGGTGGCAGCTTACCTGGGAAGGTATTTTGGTAACTTGGAGTCTCTAAGAGCCAGTTGTTGGAAGGACAGAAGGTTTTGGAGAAAACAAGGGTCGTGAGATCCCTGGACAATCCGATATGACCAAATCTAAAAGAGTTCTTAGACTGATGAAGGAAATGAGGCGAAGGTTAAGATAAGGGAGCTTCATATAAAATGGTTAGTAGGCTGGTAAACATTAATTGGAAATTCTGTGAGGAATCCAGAGTCTCAACAGTTCTGAGATTTAGCCATAAGTGAAACAAAGAAACCATATGTCCAGAAAGCCAAACTGAAGATAATGTTTACATTGCAATCAAACTCAATCCAAGGTGTGGTTTTGAGCTATGAGTCCAAGCAATCAGTGGCAGTCCCGTGTTTGGATACGCTCCCTCTGCTCATGACCCATCAGAGTTGTTGCACTGGGCTGACAGAGGCGTCTTGTGTGACAGAGGTATTTTTTGCCCTCTTCCCTGGTCCAGGATGCCTTGCTGCATGCTCTAAGAGGTTCAGCCCTGATCCAGCCTATCTGCCTCACTGCGGCTGGGCATGTCAGCTCATTGCAGAACAACATACTGCTCTGAGCACACACAGATGCTTTTTTGTGCTAGGAGTCACACTTATATGCAAAGATCCCTTTCCTAAATATTCAGACAGATATAAACTTGCTTCTTTGACAGAAAGGAGATATCTAGAAAATGATGGGCATGACATTTGCAGATAAAACTGCAGTTTTTATTTAATGGAAATGCTTTTATTTCCCTGATGCTTACCCACCTCAGTCAGAGGTATTTAATTAGTTAGCTAAAAAAAAATCTCCACAAATTCCTCTGATATGACCAGTGTTTCCGTTACTTATAAACAAGATATATATAGATAGATAGATATAGATACAGATACAGGTATAGATATACATATATATATAAACAAGGAATAGTTAGATTTGATGGGAAGCCCAACTTCTAAAGGATTTCCAATTCAGACTACTCTAATTAAGAAATGTAATTAGCATCCAGACACAAATATCTTCCAATACATGCAGATGTCATTTCTGACCTTACTCTACAATGACAAATGGACGTAGGGGTGGAGAGAGGATGCTAAAGTGTACTAGTGGGTGGTGGTTCATAATCGGTTGTCTCAGAATAGTTTGTATCAAATGATTCACTCTTGAAGTGAAAATACGCTACAAGAGAATATTTTTTTCTTATTCCTTTTTTCTCTTTGATACAAAACAGATGCAGATTAGCCCAACCCCAAATGCAAATAGAATAAGTATTCCAGGACTAGTGGTAATAGTTTTAATTTAATTTTATTTAAGTCATAAAGAAATTGAAATAAAATGTAGATTTCAGTACTATAATGCTATACTACTATACTATACAAATAAACTGTATTTAGCTATAAACCAACTGTATGTGTTAGCTCTGAAGTAATTTTGCTTTAATCATGGTATTTCTTTACTTTCATAAGGTAGTTTTGTACCTATGTAAGTTGCTACCAACAGTTAGCAAACATTTCTGTCTCAAAAATACAACACCAGAACTAGCATTTTATCGGAAAATTATACTTGTCATCATTATCTCTAAATTAGACAAAATCATCAGCAGTATACATTGAATCCTGCTATAACCATCACACTTAGACTGCTTTTCTTACAGTCATAAAGCATCAGTGCTACTCAAATTAAAATGAAAAGTTGCATGAAACAACCAAAAATACTCTACCTCAAAGCTAGCATTTCTATGAGGATGTCAGATGCCGACACTCTCTGTTCTTTCTAGATTAAAAAAAAGATCATTAAGATTTATATATTATTTTAATCTTGCATTATAAGGAAGGAAAATAGCTAAAAGGCTTCAGCTAAAATGATCTTATGCAAGTCCTTAAAAACACTCCCAAAAAGCCTGAAATTCATTAGGCTGGATGATTATTTTTCATAATTCTGCTCTAAAATCTTTATATCTTCTCAGCAAGAGATATTTTATTTATTTTTAATGAATTTCCCTAGCTTTGTATCTCCTAGCATGCAATTTTTAATAGTTGTTTTACAGAAGGGTGTCCAGATTTGCTACATATTCTGAGTTCACTTATGTCTGTACAGGATAATTAATTGTGATGATTGACACTGAAACAGAGTACTGCAGATTTTGAGAGCAAAAGGAAGCACAAGGAGAGAAAATATTAAATTTTATTTTATTTTAAGTATTTTTCATTGGTTTTATATGAATTTTTAATGCAAATTTCTATCAAAAATATTTCAAAAAACTCTATTTATTGGTATTTCTAGTTTTCTTCTTCCACATTCTTTTTTTTTTCTAATTTTGTCTGTTTTTTTCTTTTTTCTTGCAACTGAGGGAGAAGTTGAATATTTCTTTCCAATTTAACTAATAAATAGCAGTCTGAGAAAAGAAATATCCTTTCTTTGTTTTCTAAAGTACAGAGCACCAGGGCTTTGGGTGCTGCAAGAAGCACAGGGACATTTTTTAAACTTAAAGCCACAGGTCAGGGCGCATGCATACGGGGGGGAAGCGAAAGATTAGGGAAAGAGTGGGAAAAAAGTAGAGGCAGCACAGATCAGAAGCTGGGTGTAGGAGGAGGTCTTGCAACAGAGCCCACCAAGCAATTTTCCTGCCAGTGTCATAGGAAGCTCCAGGTGCACCAGCTTGGGCATTACCCTAAGATCTGGGAGAGTCTTGCAACGGGAGCAGGTGTCTCCTTGACAAAGGACACTGTGCACCTCCCAGCCTGAGGGGAAAGAGCTTTGTACAAACCTCTAACTTCAGTGGTATACATTAACTTCAGAATTACAGAGTTTTCTTACTTTGATTGTTTGTAAAATCTCACTAGGTAGAAATATGTTTTTATGCAATAGTCGCCAAGCTTCAAAAACCCCTCAGTCACCCAACGTGATTAAATAGAGCAGAAAAAGATGCCATTTCGTGAATAAAAATTGTGCCAAAACATTGAGCCCAGCACTCTCTTTTTATACTATGTATCCTTATAAATTTCTGAAATTTAGATGACTTTCAGCAAATGGACACCAGCAACCTAACTCTGAACAGATAGTGGAGTGAAACAGTAAAAATGGGACAGATCTTCTCAACCTGACGCTGGCTTTAGTAGATGTTCAGAATACGACAAAATCGATGTTTCAGGCAATTTAGTCTGGCTAAGAATTAGTAAAAAAAAAAAAGTCTTGTTTTTTATCAAAGCAGAAACAGTTTATTAGCTGGTAGTCTTGCATTACTACCGTTGCAAGATTTCCCAGGCACTAACGTTAGAGGTAGCAACTGTTTCACCGCACGGACTGCTTAAAATGTCATTGCTTGGTATCGCATCCAGCGTAAAGCAGAACATTAGAAATGCTGTTCCCTTGCAGCGTAGCTACTACATAAAACATCTCTGTTTCACAACCTTAACACCGTATAACAGAAAAGAATAAAGCAGCACTTACTAAAAAGAGAATAAAGGAAATCCTATGTTCAGTTTCACCAACCATTTTCCCCCTCCATAATGCACTGAGAGGTTTGTGATGAAGCAATGTAGCCTAATGCACAAGAACAGGATGTTATTAATTCTAGCCAAAGCGGAGCCCTCTGACAGATTTCTAATGTATGCAAAACAAATGTGTTCTCATTCTTATCAAACCTGAAGGCTACATTTAGCTTGGAAAAGGATATAAAATCAACAGCAAACAAAAATAAACCTAAAACTAAATAATGTAATATGGGATAAGACAATATAAAGTATCTGATTCCAAGTTTAAATACAGTTGAACTATTTTGTTAATAGAATATATTTATTGTTCCACACAGTATTTTATTAATTCTTTACCACTTCAAAGTCTTGTTTCTTTTTATGGCAGCAAGACATTCAGTGTTCCTAACAGAGTCAGCACAGCAAGTGTACAAAGTGGCATTTATTTGCAGGTCAGGGTGCTAATGTTTTCTCTAGACGGTGAAGCAGAACTGTTTTATGTTACCACACAAGCTTAGCTGGAGCTATTTGCTTTTTTCAAGTGTAAAGTGGATTACTTCCTAATGGCACGTTGTAGGGTTACCCCAGCAGCTCTACTGTCAAAGGCAGAGCTTTTATGCACCCTGCCTCAGGAGGAATATCTCTCTGGCATTTCAGAAAACAATGAGCAGCGATGGACAGAAAACAACACGGCAGGTTCTCAGTCACATTCGAAAAAGGAAGTTCTCAGGAGCTGAGGCCATGATACACATAGAAACTGTAATGATACAACATGCGTCAAAGTGATTGTCCTATCTATTTCTGCTATTCACAAGCTTTGTGTTCGTAAGTCTTAAATTCACTAGAGTTCACTAAGTGTACTTGGGTAAGAATACCCAAGTAACTTCCATGATACAGTCAGAATAATTTTTCTGGGTTTTGTCTCATATTTTGCATAAATGTCCTTGTGTGGGACAGCGTACACTTCAGCTACAAATTGATGCTCATATTACAATTTTAAGTCAGGTTATTTAATACCAAAAAAGCGTTATATAGGGAGGTTTGCTTAAAGAGAATGAATGGAAATGTTTGCCTTGAGAAGTTTTCTCTTTTATTTTCTTTGGAGGGACAGAATTGTTTTAAAACTTGCAAGATTTTGGGCACACAAAATATTTCTTCACTTTGAAGTCAGACCCAAAACCAGGTTGTTTGCTTTGCATGGTAATAAGCTTGTCTGACTCCATTCTGAATTAGATTAATAACAAAAAAATCACAACTTCCTCCTGCTTCTTCTAGATAAACTGCTGTTAATTCTAAGGGGCAGGTCAAAATCCTGTGGGAATTGATTCTGTGCTCTTCAACTAAGAAGAGAAACTTTATTTAGAAATTGTGTCATATCATTCTAATATCGTGCAATCCTGCATTCATCTATTCATTATTTCTGTGGTTTACCTACACGGAGATTTATAGTACTTTCCTCACACTTCATTATGCTGACTGCTTCCCCCATGGAATTGAAATAGCTCTCTGCATTTCAGTACACAGTCTCACAAAAACCCCCAAATCTTTAAAAATAGTATTTCTTTGTTTATTGGCAGAGGACTTTAATAGTAATTTGGCAGAAGATTGTCTGGTTGTTGTATTTGGCTACAGCCCTTTCTTTCTCTTTTTTGGCCTGTTCCTACTTTTGAGCTGGCTGGGGTGGATGATTAATTTATGAAATACGTGCTGCATATGTCAAAGCTTATCATGTTGCTCATTGAGATGCTATGTCGCCTCTAATACGACTTCCTCAGTAAAACCAGTGTTGTCTTGCTGGACTGGTCTCTAGTAAAAATTTTGTTGATGAATGTATTCAACACTATGTTAATGCAAACACAGATATATAATTGTCATGGATGTTGACAGAGACCTCAACATAAAGTGTAAACATTTAGATTTAGCTGTTTAGTAGAGGATACCTTTTCATGAGTCTCAGAATTTAGTTGACTGGTTGGTTGGGAGTTTTTTCAGTCAGTATTTTATGACAGCTATCATTTCCAAATCCAAATTATTCCAAATCATTCCAACTAAAAATAGTTAAAATTTGATGCATTCTTTAAGAGTATGTAGTCAATTGATACTGAGATGTGTACATGACTAGAATCATAGGATTAGCTAAAAAGATTCTGTTTCCCTTTGCATGCTATTGTTGGCCTAAATAATTGAGATTTGTGTACAACTATTTTAGGCTTTTAGCATTCAGTTACACAAGGTGCAAGTTCTTAGAGATTAATAATAAGTAATTCTGTTAGGTAAGAACACATGTGTTGGAAATGATGGAGTAAGAAAAATTCTGGCTGTAACAGTCTGTCAATGGACAATTACAAGAGATTTGGGGGGAAAAATGTAGATCTTAGTATGTGTAAATCATTTGGGTTTTGTAGATAAAAAGAAAATAAAGCCGTTGCATTAAATGCTGGTGAGACTCCTTTTGGTATGATGTACAGTTCTGACAACCCATATTTCAGAAAGATGAGTTCAAAACAGGAGGATAAGACAGGTTAGAAATACAGTAAAGAATATTTCGTCTAGAAACTGGAAGATGATATCAAGATCTCAGAACCCAGAGGTTCTGGTGCTGCCTCATAGAAGACCTATGACGACAGTTCTTAAATTATTGGAGTTAACTGGAGCATCCGCAGCTTGTGAGAAGGGTAGTATGATATACATCACTTGAAGTTAGCTCAGAATGGGACTTAAAGGCCCTCTTCTAGGCTTGCATGCATTTCTTCTCCTAGTTGCGATACTCATCTGTGTGACACCTGTCATCCAGAACATCTCTATCTAAATAAAGCACTCGCTTTGGCAATGCTGGAAGAGTATGTGTTAGGTGAATGTACTACAAAAAAAAAAAATTCTGTGTCATATAAACAATCCAGAAATAGTTATTTTAAAAAAGGGAAGGGAAGGGAAGGTGCTAAGCCTTTACTTAAAGCTCCCCTGTAAGATACAGATTTTGTCCTTTGGGAGATTAACTGGGAAACTGTCAAATATTCCTGATTCTTTTTCTCATGCTACTTCATTTCAGTTGAGTTAGAAATTGCATAAAATTCTCATAGGCACAATCTCATTATGTGATATTTTGTTCTTCTGATACAGAGACCTAGATAAATTCTTGGAAGCATACTTGCATTCATTAGCAATAAATCAATTAGTCAAGGTAGCAGTGGTCTGGCAGATGGTAATGTGAGCAGGGATGTGAATGGGAAGACAGATATTCTTTCAGCAACAGTCTCAGAATGTGACAAGTACAGACCAGCTACAACAGTAGCAAAGTTCTAGTCTAATAACAGAATTGAATAGAATTAACTACAAATTTCGAAGACTCAACTAGATGAAAGGGCAATCATTTTAGACCTAGTTCATGCTACAGGTGGAGCCCCTTAGGCAATTTTCCACTATTAGAAGGACTCAATAGCAGAAAATCAACCTATCCATTTTTTTTTTTCTGCTGGCTCCATGGCTCTGCTTTTGCATACAAACGCTTCCAGCTATGGACCAAGCAAGCTTCCTGGGAGCTAAGCAGTGTAGCAGGAATTCCCTAGCCTCTGCAAAGCCCTGCCTGGCTTCCAGGATTTTGTCTCCTGGGGCTAGAGTGGGCTACCTGGAATTCCTGAGTGACCTGGATCCTTCCTGCAGAACTAGAAGAGTTGGGTTTCTGGAACAGACCTTCCTTACTAGGGTATTTTCCTGGACTGGATTCCATAAAACACACACAAAAATTATAATGTTCTCCCAAATTGGATCAAACAAAATTTCAAAATACTGAAATAAATCCCTTGCAAACTAGAACTCCCACATTTCATCTAGTTCTGTCTCTAGGGAGACTATTTTTATGGATGGGTTATGCCACTGCTAGATGAAATTCAATTTCTGTTTATCTAGTGAGCTGTTGCAGGTTGCAGGTAGGGAAAGTAATGCTCTGTTTAACAATGAGAACCATTAACCATGCAAAACTTTCTAACCCAATTATTATAACAAAATGTGAAATGTATATGCCAACAGCACAGTCTAACCGGGAAAAATCAATGCATGTAAATAATTTCATAATTAAACTGAGTGCAGTAATAGTCCAGGTTTAAAACTATAGTGCATTAGGGCAAGATACCCTATTCAGAGCAAGTATGGGAAAACCAGCATTATTTGAAAAGAAACACAAAGCTATGCATTGAATCTTAACTTGAAATACATTTTTTCTATATTTTCAGGCATTGGGCTGGGCTCCAAGTGCAATTTAAGAAAGTCTAGAAATGATTATATGCTTTGTAAATTATATGCTTTAAAAAAAAAAAGAGATGTTGTTCTCATCTACATGGTGTGTCTTACTCAGGAGGTAAAAAAATAACACAGGATGTGAAATCAGTCTCCTTATGAAACTTCCTCATGGATATATAAAAATAATGTACTCTTTGAGAACACTGGAATGGCTCAAGATACGAACATCAGAACAATTATTGATATGTTTTAATGAAGAGCAAGACAGTACAGTTCTTTCCAGTATTGAAAAGAGAGATTTTGAATTCAAAATCCAAATAACCACTTCCATGATTTATAGCCTAAACCCTGTTTGCATGAGACAAGCCAAGTAACTGGAAGAGCGCTGTTGGTACCTAAACCAAAATAAGTACTCCTTTGTCATATGTCTCTGGTTGTATTAACCAATGTGGTCCTACTTGACCCAGTGGGTGAACCGGCACCTTTGAGAGCACCATGTTTCCTGGCTGCTCAGTGTACCAAGCTATCGGGGCACACTCAAAGCACACAGCTCAGCTGGCATGTTAGAAGGAAATGTCAGGGTACCTGGATTTTAATGGTATTCTCTACCACATGCCCCCCAAAAGTATAGACAAAGTCTCTATCCAAAAAAGTGTTTCTATTCACAATGAACAAGGCTGGAAAGAGCCAACCCGGAATTGTGAAGGGTAGACTGTGCCTGGCCAACCTGACTGCCCTTCCTGGTAAGTTAGCTGACTCCATCAATGGGTGGAGAGTAGAGGATATTTTTTACCTTCACTTTAGCCAGGCTTTCAGTATGGTCTCACATAACATCCTTATAGCTAAGTTGGGGAAGTACGGACTGGGTGAGTGGATGACTAGGTGGATTAAAAACTGGCTAGACTGTCATGCTCAAAGGATAGTGCCAACAGTTGGAAGGCCAGTTACTTGTGCATTCCTCAGAGGCTGTTCCTGAAACCAATACTGTTTAATATCTTTAACAACTCACATGACAGAATGTAGTTCCTTGGCAAGTTCACAAATGTGACTAAACTGTGGGGAGTGATTTCTAAACTGGAGAGCAGCACTGCTCAAAGGGACCAACTGAGGTCTAAAGTATCTCAAAAACCTGAAGAACTGTGCAGACAGGAATCTCACAAAATTCATCAAATACACATGTGAAGTCATGCCCATGGGATGGATGAATTCAAGACTCCAGGCTGACGGCTGGAAAGAGACTTTGAAGAAAAAGTTGTGAGGGTCCTAGTGGACAAGAAGCTGAATATTTGTCAGCAACATGTCCTTGCAGTAATGAAAGCTAACTGCACACTGGGCTGCATTGGCAAAGCGTAGGAAGCAGGTTTGAGGAAGTGGCTGTTTTCCTCTATTCAGTATTCACCAGCCCTTAACTGGACTATTACGCTGTTTCCACTCTCTTAGTACAAACATGTTATTGACAAACTGTAAGATGTCTACCAAGATGGGTAGGGAACTGGAGCACAGGAGTTACTAGGAGAGGTTGAGAGAACGGAATTTGTTTAATCTTAAGAAGAAAAAATTATTAGGGTGATCTTCTTAATATCTTCAACTACCATATGGAAAGGTGTATAGACAGACTTGCCAGGTGGCAGGAAAACACAAGGACAGAATGAAAGCAAGCTCATGTTACAGCAAGGGAATTTACAGTCATGTACTAGAAAAAAAAATCAAAATTATCCACTGTGACAGGCGCCACTAGGGAACTTCTAATCTAAAAATGTGGAGAATTTGACTGGAAAAGATTTTGAGAAACATTATATACCTTTGAATTACTCTTTGCTTTTAGCAGGAAGTGGGATTGGATGACCTCCAGAAGTGCCCTCCAACCTATGTTTCCAGTGACTTTGTACTGCAGCACCCTCAAATTACAGCCCTGGTGTTACAGCCAGTGACTGCCTGGATGGCTCAAAATTTTGAAAGTATCAGCATTTCCCCTTCTCCACCCACCATCTCCATCTTACTTCACAGCCCATGTGCTGTTACTGTTTGCATGCTACTACTTCAGCACTGCAACTGCAGCTAGCTGCTGCTACCAGCCAAGATCTGTTCTCACATACAGACAGGACATAAATTATGTTATTTCATGCTTTGACAGGTTCCACATATAGCTGAAACCATTACCTGCCCACTGCATCGTCCTTCTCCACTTAGCAGAGGATAGTCATTTCTGAGAAGACACTTGTACAACTATGTGAACTTCCAGACTTAAAAACATAAAACTTTGAAAATAAAAGTTTTCATTTACTCGTCAGTTGTACCTGGAATCGCAGCAGCAGTTTACTTGCTCTTTTCTCTCAGGCCTAATTAATTTTTCTAGCCTTTGTCCTTTCCTGGAATGTCAATAGGTATAGAAAGGCAGGTTGTGCATGACCCAGGCAGTTTGAACAGAATTAGCGTGCTCTGAGGCTGCTGGCTAAGTTAAGTCTGTAGGTGCACCTCAGAAACAGAGCCTGAAGCAGTCTACCCTCAGGTGTCACATTTTTGGGGAGATAATAAAATGTTTGTGATATCCTAGTCCACACAGATCTGGAGCATGGTTGTAATTTTCTTTTGTCTTTTAATATAGCCTGGTAAACTACAGTTCAATGTTCAGAGCACTGTACTACTAGCACACTACTAGCACTACACACTACTAGCACAGTAGCTACATTATGTCAATAAAAGTCCTTCCCCTGTTACGGATTTTCTGTATTATCTGGTCCTCTGCCCTTTATAACTGTTTGTGAGGAAGGGTAGTAGGACTTCTCTATCCTGTGCTAGGTATGAGAGGGACACCGTAGTAATATGACATGTATATGTCTGTGGTATACATGAACTCGCTTTTTTGATAATAGATGCTTACTAAATAATTTTCTTTACAAGTATGACAAGTTTTGTTATAAAGCCTTTATTTTCTTTTCTCAGAATTGACTCAAAAGTCTGGTATTTTTCACACAGGTTAATTCTCTGATCTCCGTTCTAGACATTTAAAGATAAAGATTATAAACATATGAAAAAATAAACAGAGTGGTAGGAAAAAGAACTAACACTCCCCACTCTCCTCAAATACTGCCCTATAAAGCAGTAGTTTTTACCTGAAAAGCACTATGTTTCTAAAGATTTTTATCTTATCTTATCCCATCACCTATTTTAGACTGATTTTTCTTCAGCTTATGCACAAAGCTTATGGTCTTGTGGTGATTCAACACTGGAAGTCTACTGGCAATATTCATCACACACTTCCAAATTCTATCTCAAAATCCTTACCTACATTACTGTAGTTTTCAGAGTGTTCCCAGAGAGTTAACACTATGAACACATTGTACTGTCGCATATGCTATCATATTTTAATCTCAAAGACTTTCAAGAGGAAGAAACTAATCTGAAAAGCATAAAAAGAAACCATTTTTATTAAAGATGTAGCAGACTTACTTGATTTCAAAATGAAACCTTACCATCTATATTAAGCATATAGAAATAAGTTATTCTGAAATATGAGAACAATCTAAACTTTGTTAATTATCAAGTGGTTTGTCAGTGTGGGTTTACAGTATTTTTATAAAAGCAATCTATGAAGTGAGGCAGTAAGCCACCCATTTCAAGTGTAAGAGGAGTTTATTAGGCTGGTCTTAAAGCAGTGGTAAAAGCAAAGACTAAACTAAAATCTATTATCTGTCATAACTTTTAAACATATTTGTTGGTGCATACAGAATAGTATTATTAATGAAAAAATGTTCTCATGGTTTTTGCTTCATTTTATGTAAAATCCTGCAGTCTGCAATCATCAATAATCTGGAATTATGTTGGATTATCCAACAGTCTGAGTATGAAAATTAATTTTGCTGTTAGATTCTTATGTCCCATTTAGAATGATGCTGTTAAGCAGACCACATAAATTAGTTAGTATCATTGTGAAAATGGAATATAAACTTGTCTTTTACTGAAATATTGCTCATATTTAAGGGCTGAAAACTCGTAGTCTGATCCTTTAGGCATAGCAGGAATGCTGTACCCCTAAGTGAACTTTAAATGAATTGGCTCATTTTCAGATTTTTAGACACAAATATGTCTGATTTTAGCATAGCAATTAATTTCTAGGATGTTATTAATTCTAATTATCTTGGTTATATATACATTTATTTATCATAAAACGAACATTTTACAAGGACTGCCAAAAAAGAAATGTTTCCTTTGAGTTTCTTCAGATTGTTAATTTGCTTTTAAAGTTTGCAGTTAATTGAAAACATCGTCAAGATATTAGCAGAAAAGCAGCAAACCGGTATAATCCGTCTTGAGAAAATAAACGGAATTTTTCTATGATACTTGAAAAGTGCTGCTAGCAGTTTTCTAAGTGCTCAGATAAAGTGAAAAAATTTAGGAAAATTCACTATAAGATTTAAAGTTAGTAATCAGATCCCCTCTCATCAGTGAAAAGATCTTACAAATACCAACGAGTGTTTCCAATATTTGTGTTCAACATTCACGTTTTATATTTGTACTGAGATTACTACACACAATTTTCTGTGTGAAGTTATTTCTGAAGGTCATCTGACAACTTGAGTGTGCAAGTCCATTGACTGAGGAACAAGAATTGCACGCGTAGTAATATAATGAGGCAACAGTGAAAGTTAGAGGTTTTGCAGTGTAGATCACCATGTTTCACATAATCTCTGCCATCAACTTCAATTGTTTTACAGTGTTGTTTACGGCAAAGAAAGTATTTCAACTGACTGCCTGCTCTGCCACACAGCAATGGCTGCTGGTGCCTTTCAAGAACAGCAAACATGCCTTGGACATAGGAAACACGAATGCAAATTAAAGGGAAGGTATTAGCAATAATTGTATTCTCTCAGATCACCTCAGCCAACTAAAAAAAGCTGGGTAAAAATAAATCTATAAAAATAAACTTAGGTAGATGATAACAGTTATGTTCATACCTTCCCAAAGATTTTGGAATAGCTAACTGGACGTCCTTGAGTGTTAATACTGTCATTCTGCGTGATACAACAGATTTCAGATTTATTGTATCTTTTTCCTGACATTTAGCATTATGCTTTGCTGTTCACAACCTTCTGCGTATGTCGGATGTTGTCAGCTCTCCACTTGATTTGACGGCATGTAATTGAATAGGACGTGACTTGAAGTAGTAGTGCTTTTCAACCAGTTTTTATGAATGTATTTATTTACCTGTCAGTAAGTGGTCTATTAGAAAATACCTAGATACAAAGTTTTCACATACCGTGAATACCTTAAGCCTTTTTTCTGGTGCAGCTGCCTCTCTTTTGCCCTCCTTTTCTGAAGACAACACCATCCACAGCTCAGACTTTGTGATGTTTTTCCAGCTGAAGTCTCTGTAAAGCCTCTTTTACCAGAGCCAAAGCTACTTCCCTGCTCCAGCAAGGACTTGCTGTCCCAGTAATTGCTGCAGGCATCCATCAGCTTCTCACTTTCCTTTTGACTGTTCTCAAGATCAACTATATCTTGTTGAAGACATCTGGATAGCAATTGGCTCGCAGACTTAATAATTCTCCTTGATTTTGAAGAGCAGTTTCCCTTATGTGGCGAAACTGTTAGACCCATCAAGGGAAAACTGGCACCCGCTGTGCAATGCCTTGGCTACCCTTTCAATACGTCCCCAGGAAACATTAAGGAGTTCAGGCAGGACCCCTCACAACAGGAAAATTTGCTGTATCTCAAACCATGAAGGAAATCTGCCAAGTGACTAACATAAAGTAATGTCACTGACCAGGAGAAGCAGGACGCTAAACAACACAAATACTCACTTCCTTCTTACCAGCGCTGCATTGATGTGATACTACATGTAGTATTCCTAACATGAAATTCGCATTTGTGTGTGAATCTGTGTTAAAATTAATACTTTTAAAGGATTTCAATGTAGCATTCTTCCAGCAGCAGTGACAGGTTTTAGCATTTTATATTCTGTCACTGAGAATAATCCCAGAAGAAGGCATTGCTGACTTGGGCTGTTCACCTCATACACAAATGACATGCTTCCATGTGGTGGGACACAGCAACTACATGCCATGCTGGGTAGAAAGAAGAACCTAAATTTAGGGAGATAATTTATCTAGTCAGATACAATTACCACGTCTATAATTTGTCCCTAACTAATCAGAGCAAAAATCTCATTTTCTGTATAAAGTCATAGGATTTGGCAATTTTTTTTTTTATTTTGTAATAGACTTTTTTTTGCATATTATCTGGAGGTCAGTTTTGGCAGTACTACTGGGCTGCAGCAGAGCCAGAACAACAAACTCATTAACCTAGGCAGAAAATTGCCAACTAAGTTATCAATATTGTTCTTGATTGTCAGTTAATTATCTTTAGAATAAGATTTATGAAACAATTCCACAGTTCATTTTAAAATATCTTACAAGTATTTTTTCCCTAAATATTTAAAAAATACTGCTGTTAGAAGAGTTGTATCTGGATGTTATATATTGTTTTGCAGTCTGAATTATTGACCAGAAAGTGTGATTAAATTATAGGTTTGAGTTACACTTGAAGGTGACATCTCAAGCAGCAGCTATTTCAGCAAAGTCAGATATTACCAAACTTGGAAAAAGCAATTTCCTTTTTTCTCGGACACTCAAGTAGCAGTGAATAAGAAAGCAAGAAACTTTGAAGTCTCAGAGAAGATTCTGCACATTCATCTTCCTGACTCTGAGTTCTGCAAAACTTCTCTACTTTGTTCTTACATAGGAATTTAGAATATGATCTGACTATGTATCCTTTAGATTGGCAGAAGAACATTATGGGTGTTAGAAAACAATTATAACTCTTTAGAAAAGAAACAACACACAAATGAAACAAAACCTTGACATAAATACCTTTCTGCCTCTTTAAGTACCAATAATGTCCCATGTAAAATACACAGCAGGTTGCCTGTGTTTTACGTATGCTGAGGGAATCATGGCACAGCTCTTGTTTTCTTCTAAAGGCTTAGAGAGTATGTTCAAATCTGTATATTAAAAATTGTAATTCTACTAGAAACATTACTTTTCATGGCAAACTGATTCTTGATTATGTTAAATAGTTATATCTAATAGCCCACTGTAATTAAATATAGGCTACAGAAAACAAATTTAAATAGGAACGGATAACAAATTTATGTACTTCAGCTGTTATCACTCTCACTAAAGAAAAGAAAGAAAACTGTTCACAAAATTGTCAGTTTTGAATCTGCAACATTATATGCTGTATTCTTTAGTAGTGTCCAGTGGAGTAGTATACATCTGAAAGTATCACAACAGATGTTTGAATGCACATGCTAATTTGATCGTGGAAGACATATATAGTGCTGAACCAACTGCATTGCATATAAGATATGCACTTTTCAAGTTCAGTAAGAATTTTTCTTTAAAGGAGAGAAAAAAGAACCAGTGTAAAACAAGCCAGATAAATTAAATCTTTATTTTTCCACTTGACAGAAATGAAACAGAATTCAAAAAAGCAAAAAAAGATGAGCGTCTTCAAATTCCATTGGGATCTTCCCTTTCCTAGAATGTTTAAAAGAGGGTAAGGAACAAAACTATAAACAAAAAGAAAAATCCAAGCCACCCAGTTATCAATAATTCTGGCAGATGATCAACTGTTTAGACATGGCATTTTGTTGTTTTTTCTGGGTTGAGGTTTTTTTTCAATGGATGTATCATGATTAATCTCCCTTTGAGATTTCTTGCTATAGTAATCATATTGTCCATATTGTTTTAAAGTAATTTATAGAGTACTAAGATTCTTACTCAACCATGCTTCAGACTTCTCATTAAATAAACCTGCCATCATTTTTGCTGGCAAACACACTTCTGTTTCATAAAATGACTAAAGCTAGATGTATTTTTCATCATATCTGGAAACATAAAAGATAACAAAAAAGTCCTGAAAAGTAGTGCTGTGCCAGACACACTTCTCTGTGCAGGTAATGAACTGAATGACAAAAAATTGTAGTGAAACACGATTCTTCCTGCCCACACTGCTGTCAGTGTGGCAACCTCTGTTGCCAGGTGGGGATTTTTCTCCTACCTTACAGTAACCATGTCCAAATTCCAGAAAAAGTCCTTAATCATATGGAATGCAAAGGTCAAGTATACGTTCTAATATTTATAATGGGATGGTATTATTTTAAGTAGAGTTCACAGAAAAGAACAACCAAACTCTAATATTATATTGTCCAAATGTCAATGTTTTAAATTTCTGCAATATGTTTTTATGTCAACTTTTATATAAAAAGTGCTAGGATAAGAGAGAATAGGTTACATTAATGATTATATAGTGACTGGAGTTTTTCTTGTTGGAGAATATATTTTTAGGAGA
>VZSC01012162.1:19590-37444 GCA_013398225.1 Steatornis caripensis | reverse complement strand
TGTTTAGGAGAATAGTAAGAGATAATAATATAATTATAATGTTATAATAAATAATATTTGAAATGTCAATCTTACTTCATAAAACACAAAACACCATGAGAAAATGGTAGATGATGAGTTTTTTCTGCCACATATACAGCAATAGTAGCAGAGAAACTACAATGCCTGAAGAAAGCAACCTTGTCTGTATTTTTTTTCCCAGAATGTTTAGCCATAGGAATGGATGAAGAAAGATGGAAAACAATTAATAGCCCTTATGAGAATCTCCCAGGAAAAAGTAGTCTTCTCTTTAGTTCAGGGGAATACAGAAGGGCAAAACCTAAACAACATGCAAGCTTTTTTAAAGAAAAAGAGCATTAAAAAAAAGCCTCTCAGGGTTGCCTTTCTATCTTTCTCTATTTTATCTTTAGTATTGTCTAGATTCTGCTGGGAGACAATGCCCCGGCAGTTCAGCTGAGCTTTTTTGAAAGAATAAAAGAAGATAAAACACTCAGTGCCTATCTTAATCTCAGTATTTACAATGACAGTCCTCTTCATAACAAATCAAAATAACTCACACAACATGTAAAGGTATCAATCTTTAAAAATATACATATCCTCAGAAATATATTCTAAAACATAACCGCTGATCACAGTACCCATTGTTAACATGCTCTCCAGTCACTACAACACATTATTCTAAAGTCCACTAATCCTCCTGGTGGTGTCTGCTGCTGCTTCGTAATCCTGTTATCGCGTCTTATTGCAGCTACTTTCTATATCGTGCATTACCATTCTGTATGCATTTCATTGCCAGCATTTTTCCTACTACTAGTAATATTAGTGTAACAATATATGTTGCAAAGCAATGCATTAGAAGCACAGTATTAGTCTGTATCTGTGCCAGGATGACTATGAGCCAGTATATAGTCAGTGACTGTGATGGACAGCAGAAGCAACAGAAAATCAGACTGTTGAGGACTTTCAGGATGTGTCTGAGGGCTGTATCAGCAATGACATTTGTATGCACGTCTCTCCCATCAGTGGGTGTTTCCCCCCACCTGCCACACATTATAACATTAAAAGGATACAGATCCCTCAATCAGTCTCTGTACTCAGTCTCCCTTTGGGTGCTGCCCTGCTCAAACTACTGGAAAAGTTACAGAAGCAGATATGCGAAAGTTTAGTCTCTTCTTCTTCACTTACTAGCATAGTTGAAGTCTGTTATGGCTCTTACCATACGGCCCTTCTGTACTAGCTCGAAACATTTTTTCATCTATTCAGCATAGATCAGACTTTCTAGACATCCTGTTACTCCCATTGTTCTTCTCCAGATCTCTTCAAATGGTCTGCACATTTCTTAATCTGAAGCCAAAGCTGGAAGTAATACTTTGAGGTTTCACTAGCTAGTTAAAGTCTTTTTTAAAATTCTTTTTCCTAGAAATGCATTGTCTTTGCTGATCTTCGTTCTTTATATTTCACTTTCACACATACTATCTTCTGCTGTCTTACTCTCCATGATTTCTTCCTGATTGATATACAGAAATTATAAATGGTAATACACCTTTTGCTGTAATTTTATCTACTTTCCGCTTTATAAAAGGAAAGAGAATTTGCTGCAAATTTTTTCCAAGACCTTCTTGACTGAAGTATCTTTCTGTATTTTTTTCTCATCTAGCCTTTGGATTGCTAAGGTCTCCCACATTTGCTGTAGGCAATCCCATTATAATACTTTAAATTTAAAAAAAAAAAAAGCCCTTTCTACTTACCTCCCACTTCACTCTTTGAATAAAAATGTCTAAAATTGCTCAAAGTGACTAAAATGGAGCCTTGTTTTAATGTAATAGATGTTTAAAGATGTTCTTGCATTTACAAATTATTAATACTCATAGCTAAATTAAAAACAAAACAAAAAATGCATACAAATCACAAAATTCTAACACATAGAAAGAGTGCCATTTGTCAATGTATCTCAAAGTTCATATGATAAATCTTAGATGCATTGTTTGATTTTGAAATAAAATAGTCAGTTGCAAAGAGAAAATATTTAACAAACAGTAAGTTCCAATTTTCAATGAATTTAAGCTTCACTTTGCATTCCATCTGCACAAACATCAGAGATATTTATGATTATAGATTTTTAAAAATTATTATTGAAGAGAAAATGAATGAACATGAAAACCAGAGAAAGACCGATTAGTATACATAAAATCGTTACTCTTGTACAGGCAGTATTTACTTCTAAGCTGGATAAAATTTTACAGGATTTTAAAAAACTGAGTTAATTGGTGAAGAGAATTCATGCTAGGCAAAAAGCCAATGAAAATAGCACAGATTATGAAATCTGGGCACCTGTTTGTTGTTTGAACTAGGCTGGGATTTTCAACTCAGTCTGTATAAGCTACTAATAACCTGAAGACATCAAGTATTTCCAGCCATCAAATCCAGATCATTTACAGGCAAAATTCCCCACATCTCAAATGCAGTCCCCTCAGCCAGCATTCAGTTCCAAAAGTTCATTTTAAAACATCATATTCAAAGAGATCTCTCTGCTTTAGTTCACATTCCATGAATGCACAAAATTTTTAGATCCTTTCCCCAAAATTCCATCAAATATGAAAAATTTCGCTTCATATTAAATACAGTTTCACCAATGTTACTTCCTGGGGTGGATTTTATCCTAGTTTAACCTGTCCAAATTCAGAATAGCATCACTGATCTGAGCAAGAACAGATATACCTCCTCTGTCCATGTCTCCGAATCACTTGTGAATTCCTGTGTTGTTAATCTCTGCATGTTGGTGTCTTTCCTGCCTGTGTAAATCTGTTCATCACATGGTGCATTCTGCCTTTCTTTTACTGGCATGTCTTAAAGTACTCAAATATGCTCTTTAAGTAAATCCTTGCCGTGTGATGGTATTCCATATGCGTACAATTACTTCTTTTAACCTCAGGGGAACGAGCATGACTGCAAGCATTTGGCGCTGGAACCATGAGTGGTACATTCTTTTTGGCATTCATCTAATCTGAGCAGGCAGCAATGGGTTCCAGAAACTCTGTTTGGTCAGGTGCTTTGGGAAGAATGAAGAGCAATATTTTTCTTTCACTAAGCCTGCCAATCTACCTTCTTTCTTATATAAGTAAATATGCTTTAAAACAAATACTTAAAAGGTAATTTATGAAAATTAGCCTTAAGAAAAGAACACTCCTTAGGAATAGGAGAATTGCAAATAGGGAACAAATAATACTTATCAGCGTTCCCTCCAGATTCACACTACACCTTTGCTCTTTTAAAAAGGAAGTAATTACATACTGATGTGAACTTCCAGCCATTTCTCTCTCCACTGGAAAGAAAGCACTAGACTGAGACAGAAAATCTGAATTACATCTGACCATTTACTGGTTTGTAATCCCTGACCAAGTCTTTGTGAGAGATTTTCCCTGTGTGCTAAATAGCACAAAGTTTCTTGCTGGTCTGTTCATGTAAAAAGTCATACAAGAGCCTTATGCTGTCTATATATAGTTCAACTATATCAACAGAAATTGCTTATATCTGATCCTCTTATTATTCAAAAACAAGAAAATAAAAGGAAGAAGCTCAGAATGTAAGTTTCATTTAAGGTCATTAGTCACTGTTATTCTCAGAAAGATCACCCATTCATTGTCCCTCTTTGAAAGCTGTCTGGATGTGTTAAAAACTACTGAAAACTTTCCAAACAGATCTGGAAAACTCTACTTTTGCTAGTTGGAAATATGGTATTTCAAAAATCAGACAAGCTGAGCTGTTCCCACTAATTTGGGGGATTTCTATTTCTAGTCCTGGCCAAATTCATAGGATAGGAAAAGTGGAGCAGTATCTATTTAATTGTTTATTTCAAAACAGCCAGTCTTCATCAAAGACCAAATAAGCTACTAGTCACTCAGTGACATGGGCAGTCAGTGGGCAAATTGAAGTCAGAGCCTACTGAACTTAATTTGTTCTACTTTCCCCCTAAATTCTCTCAAGGATTGAATATCTATTCTTTACAATTCAGAGATGCTAATGGGAATATTGTTTCTTTTCTCACAGAATTAAAAGCAAAACCAATAGACACATCATCATCTCCTGCAGGGGTCTTTTGCTCTTGAATTTCTTGCTCCCTTTCTCACACCACGATGCAATTAAGACCTTTCGTCATTTTAGTTTTCCTCCAGTAAGCAAAGACGATGACGGCAATGAAAACAAAAGTCAATAGTTTTGTGTACTGAATTATTGTTCCTTTCAAGACTGCGATGAGAACTCAAAATTTATTTCACAGGCAAGCTGGCTTTAAATGAATGCTCAAGGAAGATTTCATCTAATACGATCTTTCCTCTTTAAATTCCAAAGCTAAAACCAACCACCAGAAAGCTTTACTTTTAAAAAGAAAATCTCCTGCAAAAAATACATAAATCATGACAAAACTTACAGACGAAACAAAACTTTATTTGGACCACCAAAACCAATTTTTCTAAACACTAGGTCAATGTCTACACTGGTACACATGGTGATGAATCCCATTACCTTAGATCTGTGAAAAGGAAGTTATCTACAGCCTCCAAAACAGCAGTAGGGCAATAGTGTGTGTTGGATGTCAGGGTGAAGATAGCAGCCAGAGGCATCTGCTGGGTGGGACGGGAATGCTCTCCATGCCAGCTCTGGTGCACGCAGCAGCACCTGGCATGCTCAGTGTGAGCTGCCAGCTAACTGCCTATGATTGTGTAGCAGTCTGTGCTGGAGCCCAGCATGTGATCTATAAGCAACCAAATTCAGAGGAACCAAGGAGGTACTACTGATTTCTTTTCAAGCAAACGCAGAGGACTGGGAGTACAGCCCTTCCACACTCCCTCTGCCTCTCCTGTGGGTTTCTATGCTGTAGTATTATCACCATGGTGGATCTGCAGTCATTGTCAACAGCTGAGGGGCTTAGCAAATGAAGTTGGAGGGAGAGAGTTACTTTGTTTTGACAGTGGAGTATTTTGAAAGGAGAGCATGAGAACCAAGGGGATAAATTCTGATGTAACCAGAGGGAACAGATTTTCACCTTTTGTTGTAAGTTTGGAAGACTACAATTTTGAAAAATTGGTGTTTATTTTATAAAACAGCATTAAAAGAACATAGAGAAATGAAATTTTCCCTTCATACGTTCTCTAAGTTTCCTGTATCTTCGAGCAGGAAAAAGTTGTTCCAGTTTTACACAGAAGGAATTTGGACACATGGGTATTAATCATTTTGCTGAGGATCAAACAAATTTTAAGTTAGAAAAAGGAAAACATTTCCTAAAAATCTTGTACAAACCTTTTGTAACTTACTGGTTTAGCTTTCTCTTGATTTGGTAGTTCCCCATACTGAAAAAATCAAGTGTAACACCACAGAGTCCAAAAACCTGCTGTTTGTTACAACACCAAGTTCATTGTTACCACATCAAATACAGTGTTCTTGGAAACAAGCTGGAAAACACAGGGACAAATTTATTACGAACTAAACCAAGAATGAGTTTGGTCTCTGACATTCAGAAAAAAATCATCTTGCACATACTTCCACTTATTTGAAAGTTAACATACAAGAAGCTCAAGCTGTTCCTATTCAAGCTTCTGGCTTGTGTTCTAAAATACCCATTTTAGTGGCATTTCAACCGTAAAACATATTTGTGTGGGAAATGAATGACTAATACTGTCTCTACAAACGACTGTTAAATTTTTCTGTTGAACTTTAAATTCTAATTGCCACTGAATGCACTTTAAAAATCTCTTGCTGAAAATAGTCCTAATATGAAAGTTTCTTTTCCTAAACTAACTCGAATTAAAAGACTCAGTGGAAGAGCACCAATTTCAAATTTCTGAGGAAAAACAACTGGTAGTCTAAAGAAATCAAAACAATAAACAGAATACAGTTGTAACTACTAGGTTGCATTTAAAAATACATTATCTCATACATCTGTGTAGTACAGAATGATAAGCTTTCTTGACTGAAATGCAACACTGTTTTTTTTTTTTTTAATTAAATAATCTAACCTCCATAAGAAGTTTAAAGTGGTGCTGTCTAACCTAAATGACCCAACAATTTTTAGACTATGGTAACTTCTAGAGATGGAGAGCTGTATCTAAAAACACAGCCAATGGAGTCCATACAATAAAGCTAAAGTGTGCTATCTTCGAGTTACATCCTTTTTGAGTCTCCTCACATCAACGTATTAGCCCATAATATACAAACCTCACTTATTTATACCCCCACACTAACATACCACATATACTTATCCCACATCATCAACTCTACAGATTTTGGTCTGGTCTGGACTAGACTTACCGCTGCGAGAAACAGTGGAGCTGTGGATCCACTGGTTTGATCACTGAATACTAGAAGTGCCTTTTGTATTCAGGAAATACTTAAGTAAACAAACAAACAAAAAAAAGAATATTCTTTACCTGTTAATTGTTGACCAGGTATGTTTTTGTTCTGTTTAGTGGCTGCTACATTACTTCTGTCTTAGGCATTTGCATCTGCATGTGTGGAGGTACCCGTTATTTCCACGGGTTTATAGCTGGGCCGTAAATATTCACCACACACTTTCAGTGTCAACACCTCTGCTATGATTATAACAGCATGGGCAGTGTCTGCCAGGGCAGAAATGACTGCTCATACTCCCTGTCCGCATTCCCATCTACTGCACAGGAGGGAACCCCGAGCTCCACTGCGTGTCTCGGGGGAGTGCTGGCCCTGGGGTCCACTCTTCCTCCTTTTCTCAGATAAGGCTGCCCATGTAGCAGCACCTACTTCACCAGGAGGGGAGAAAGCACATCAGTACCTCTGGCCAAGTGGTGCTCTTGCTTTTTTCTCTGCTTTATAAACCATTTCCAGCAAACAAGGGAGTGCTTTGCTATGGTGAAGGCAGCCTGTCTGGCTGCTCTTCCCAGGGAAAGGAGAGGCACGGAGGCAGGGAAAGCAGCCAAACAGAGGCACTGCTGCTTTTCCCCCTGCCCACGCCCCACCCCATCCCCTACTCCCCAGTAATAAAATTTTGTGTTTGCATCCATCTGGCTTTGATGGTATTTTCCAGTTCTGCAATCTGGGTGCACTTTATGTGCTGTTACATAACTGACAGAATTTTTTTTTTTTATAGGAATGATTTAAGAGAGTTACTGCATCCCTCTGATTACTGGACTTGCCAAATTACTTTGAACTGTTTGTTAGTAAGTAATTAATAAATTAAAATGGTCCTCTGCCATAGGGAGATCACTTGGTGGCTCTTGTAAAGTGGAGTTTAGCTTTGGCCACTAGGTAATAAAACACTGTGAAATGATCATGTGTTGTTTAAACATTCAGAATAAGGCCAACCTTAAATTCAGATATGAGTTTGAAAAGAAACAGCAGAGCAACCATGAACATATATAGTTTTAGCAGAAAAAGCGGGCAGAATCTAAGATTGTTTCTTTTTACCTCAATCTATTTTTGATGTTCATATTGACTGCTATGTGCTCTGAGTGATTGTTCTGTGACGTAACAGATTTTTTATCAGGATAATTCCATGGATATGCAGTTGACTTTTTTTCCTCCTTTATTTCACCCTTCCTAAATATTACCACTGAAAATATATGTATTGACCTTCCCTCCATATTCAGCATTCCCAGACAAGCCACTCTCCATAATCCCACCTCTTTCTTCTAAAATAATCCTTCACCTTCTGTTGGTACGTCAACATGCTCTTCACAGACCCATATATAAAGAGATTATTACTTGGACAACTACAGACCTGCTTCTATAAAACTACCTTGCTCTCATCTTGCTGCTGTATTAGACTTTGTTGTTCCAATCATTTTTCATTTCCATTGTAAAATACAAGCCTTGATCAGTGCAAGGTTTGTGGAAGGAAAGGGCCTGGTCTTCATGCTGCAGGGTGCTCATGTCTGTAGACGTCATCTCCTCTTATTGAAGAGAACACCTGCCTCTTCCTACGAACTGAGGAAGAGGATTGCACTCGCCCTTCTCCTCCCTGCTGCCCACTTCTCAGCTGAGGTAACAGCTTAGTTACTTTCCTGCTTTTGGCAGATGCTTTCCGTAGGTGCCTATCTGCTTAACCTGGAGAAGGGCTAGATGGTGTTACTGAGCATCCTCCAGAAGTTTCTGATTTCAAATATCTGAGACCCGCCCTGGACTAAAGAAGAAAGAAAAGAGAGCTAAAATTCTGTAGATAAAGAACATGTTTTCCTACACAGGCATATACATTAGCCATCCAGTGTAGAGTTCCTTGTACCTCCTTATTACAGTGATCCGACTGTAAAGGGGACAAGCGGCCCACAGGTAAAATGTGAAATTAAAATTCATATGCCTAAGCATACAGTGCCATTTTATTGTGATTTTAAGAGTGCCTAAACTTAAATAAATTAGTAAAAAGGCTGACAGTCTGTTTTTAAGGACCAAGATGATGAGCAGCAGGAATTGAACCAAATAGGGAAGTACCACATGCAAACGATTTCTACAACACTGAGCAAAAGCTCCCAAAAGTGGATATATGTTAGAGAGATTGACACCTCAGTGCTCTTCCCATCTCTCTCTCTGAAAGCTAATGAGAAATGATGCTTCTCTTCTTATATATGGAAAAAAAAATTGCCATACACTCCTTACGGAGAAACACCTCTTCTGCTTCTTTATTTCCAGCTTTTTCTACTGAAATTAATACCAATACAATGGCAGCCTCCATGTGGCAGACACAGTCATCCATAGCTTTCAAAGCATCAGGATAGAGATGCACTTGTAGAATCCATTATGGACCATTTCTTGGCATTTGAATGAGGAATAAATACATCTGACTGAACAACAAACACTCCTTTGTGCTTCAGTTCCACTATGATTTTCAATAGGTCCACTATGACTTACTACAAAAAGTAGTGCTTGACCAAAGTGAGCTACATGAAACAGAAGAGGCTTAATGCTTTCCCTAAACCCCATATTCCTCTGGTTACTGTAAAGAAGAGTCTGCATCCTTCACAAGGAGCATCCAGATACATGCTTGCAAAGATGCTCAAGCTCTGCTGTCCCCTTCTTTGCAGTTTTAGTGTAGTTGGACTTTAGATACCATCGACTACATGAAATGAACTTGTGGATTAATTAGAAAATGTACACAGAAAGTAGGTGGGACATGCCAGTTAAAATGCCAGTGAACTAAGTGTGACAACTATGTATTCCAACTTTGAATGGGGGTATGTGTTAACAATGCAAATATTTTCCAGTGGGAAATAGGAACTGTAACCAAAGACAAAAAATCTAGAGGCAGAAAAATTTTGTAATGCTTGTGATATTTCTGTGGAATATGATAGGTCAAACATTTATAAAACAATTACTGACTGTATTGTGTAAATCTCAGGACACCGACAGCACATCCACTACTCCACAGGAGGCTGTGTCATAATTAAGAACAAACATAGCAAGTGATGGCGTATTAGAAGAAAAAAAGTAATAATAGGAATTATGACGAGTTCTAGGCTGTCTTTTACTAAAAGTAAAATCTTTGTGGACTGCCATGTCCAATTACTTCACAGTGATACGAAATTTGCATTCAATACTAAATATTTCATCATTCGTTCAAATGCCTACCAACATGCCTAAGTATTCAAGCTTGTTTGTTGATCCCTCCCTCTGTTAAGTATGAACTATTGCTTACATACAGAAAAGATTATTTAACTCAACAACTGTTACCTCATCCTCTGAATTGCAAGAATTGTTGAAGTATTATACTTGATGTTTTCTGCAACAGGTGATAATATAACATGCAGTAGCAGGAAATTTTGCAAAGACACCAGGAATTCGGTAGAAATGAGGAGTAATAGCAGGATCTATATAGTTAAGTTTCAATTTTGCACAAGGATCAAGTTTTATCTGTCATTATTTTCAAGTAAAAAAAAAATACAGACTAGCTTCCAAAACTATTTTCCTTTTTTGATGGCTGAAAATAAACACCCACTGATAATCTGTGTTTTATGAAGGTAGATTGCCTTGAAAGTGTAGCTGTTTGCCCCAGTGCAATGTAAGAAAGGTAAATGTTAGATAAGATACTACTACTCCAATTCTCTCGGGACTTTTCAGGAGCCTGATTTGTATAGCTGAAGACTTTAGGACACTGACCAACATAGAATCATAGAATCGTAGAATAGTTTGGGTTGGAAGGGGCCTTTGAAGGTCATCTAGTCCAACTCCCCTGCAGTAAGCAGGGACATCTTCAATCAGATTAGGTTGCTCAGAGCCCCAACCAACCTGACCTTGAATGTTTGCAGGGATGGGGCATCTACCACATCTCTGTGCAACCTGTTCCAGTGTCTCACCATCATCGTAAAAAAATTCTTCCTTACATCTAATCTGAACCTACCTAGTCTAAAACCATTACCCCTCGTCCTATCGCAACAGGCCTTGCTAAACAGTCTGTCCCCATCTTTCTTATAGGCCCCTTTGGTAACTGAAAGGCCACAATAAGGTCTCCTTGGACCCTTCTCATCTCCGGGGTGAATCATAGAATCATAGAATCATAGAATGGTAGGGGTTGGAAGGGACCTCTAGAGATCATCTAGTCCAACCCCCCTGCTAAAGCAGCTTAGCCTAGAGCAGGTTGCACAGGAATGCATCCAGGCGGGTTTTGAATATCTCCAGAGAAGGAGACTCCACAACCTCTCTGGGCAGCCTGTTCCAGTGCTCTGTCACCCTCACAGTAAAGAAGTTCCTCCTCATGTTCAGGTGGAACTGCCTGTGCTCCAGTTTGTGCCCATTGCCCCTTGTCCTGTCGCTGGGCACCACTGAGAAGAGTCTGACCCCATCCTCTTGACACCCACCCTTTAGATATTTATAAGCATTAATCAGATCTCCTCTCAGCCTTCTCTTTTCCAGGCTGAACAGACCCAGCTCTCTCAGCCTTTCCTCATACGAGAGATGCTCCACTCCCCTAATCAACTTTGTGGCCCTCCGCTGGACTCTCTCCAGTAGTTCCCTGTCTCTCTTGAACTGGGGAGCCCAGAACTGCACACAGTACTCCAGATGCGGCCTCACCAGGGCAGAGTAGAGGGGGAGGATCACCTCCCTCGACCTGCTGGCCACACTCTTCTTAATGCACCCCAGGATGCCATTGGCCTTTCTGGCCAATGTGAACAATCTCAACTCCCTCAGCCTTTCCTCACAGGAGAGGTGTTCCAGCCTTCTGACCATGTTTGTGGCCCTCCTCTGGAGCTGCTTCAACATGTCCATGTCTTTCCTGTGCTGAGGACCCCAGAGCTGGATGCCATAGTCCAGGTGGGGTCTCACCAGAGCAGAGGGGAATGTAAGAATGTAACGAGCTAGAATCTGTTTTTACTTACAGAACTGCCTTTATAACTTTTAAAAAATACATACTTAATATACTTAGGAAACAAACACAATGCAGGCAACAACAAGGCTTCTTCCAATCTTGTGTTTCCATTTACAATTTTATTTTGTATGTTCAGAACATCACCAGAAACATAGAAACTTGTAGGCACAAATTACTTCATATACAGATTTTTTGAATAAAATATTTGTTAATGAAATTGCAACAACACATTTTCATGATAATTATATATCTTAATATTTCATATATACATATAAAAGTCATGCATTGTAAAGTCATTCTGTCTAGATCATGTTTTCTGGGTGCTAAAATTCACTGAAGATCTTACATGTCTTAAATATGTCATATTTCTTCTGTACGTTTTAAAGAGTTTATTACACTGATGTCACATTCCCCAATAAAACACAAAATGTAATAAAGTTGTATATTTTTTTATTTACCTTACAGTTTTTTCCCTGAATTAAAGAAAAATAATTGTATAAGTAATAGCAAAACAAAAGTTTTAAACCAGCCCACAACTACGTAAGATATGTAAAATCTAGTAATATAAACTAGGATGACAATGCAAGGGTATAAAATATGCACTCTTTCGAGTCTGTGGTCCATTAGTAGTATTGCTTCTGTACTGGCCTTGCTATGATACATGCAAGTCCACGAAACAATTCATGGCTTATTATGTAGCAGGTGAGGAATCAACTAGGAATTAAAGGAAATAGTCCTCAACCCTAACAACTGGCAGCTATCTGTTTTATTTCCACCTTTGCCATACAATTACTCTTTTCTTGCTATGAGGCACATTCAAAAAAAGTCCAGGGTCAAATTTCAGCCTGTAATATCCTGGAAGTCACAACCTCTTGAGTCTAATTCAGATCCCCTATATTGTACTTCTGCAAGATTCTTTACAATGTAAACATCTCCTCTAGTTAAAGTAATAATGTTAAAAGGATCTTTGTCTTTATATGGCCTTTTTTCTTTGAGTTTCTATCATTATTCCTTGCTGGCTGCTTAGGCGCGTGCCATGCATGATGACCTTTGACACTGGCATGTTAGCATCAGCAGGAGACCTCTGTAGTTCTGACCTCCATATGTGACCCATTACTCCTTAAGTGTGATCATTCTTTTGATTTTCCCGTTTTGATAGCGGAATCCAATGCTGTGAAGATGAGCAACATCAGCCATTTGCTTACAGACTAGATTTATAAACACGTATAGAAGTCTTACTAAACGAGGTGCTTTTAAATGTTTTGCATCCCTGATCTGGAAATACTGTTTGATCTATTGACAGACTGACAAGAAAAAGATGCACTTAGCTCTATAAGCCATACTAGGTTTCTTTATGTGTTTTAGAAACTATTTAAGACTGTGAAGAGGCAGTCTGACCAAACACAGAGCAAGCACTGAACTGGTGCTGAGGAGATCTGCTGCTGTTCCTGGGTCCACCACTAGCCTGCTGGGTAACATATGTGCAATTGTTTCCTCTCTTCGTGCCTCAGTTTCACCACCTGGGAAGTAAAGATGATGATGATGTCTTTTTTATAAAGTGCTTTGAGGCTTAAGGAGGAAAAACGCTGTGCAAGAGCCCGAAATTTATTGCTAAGGAAGGGCCTTAGCTTTGTTCCATGCTGCCTCCAATTTTCTCTTCTTTCTGTCTTCTTTTAAATTAGTAGAAGTTTTATGCTTGATTTTAATGGTGCCAGAATTTCTTTTGAGTGAATGACAAAAGCTCTGCTCCTTTCTAGACAGTGCTAATAGCAATTCTTGCTCAAAGAAATGTATACTATCACTCTATGTGCTGCTTGAAAGGTGGAATGTAAGCAAGCAAGAGCTCCAAGAGCAACAAGATAACAATTTTTAATGCAAATGCTGCATTTGAAGAGCTCCTAGAAGACATTTATAATGCAACAGCATGCATACTAATAATACTAGTACTTGACTGCATTTTCCCATAGTATGATTTTGACATAAATGTTTACCAAAAGTATGGTGGTTTGTTTTTATTATTTCAAAGCAGTTCCTAAGGTGCAAATTGTAGCTTATACAATTTTGACGTGTCCTTTAAAAAATGTATGTGCTTCTTTTATCTTAGATGATCTTTGTTATCAGTAGGATACATACGTTACTCATTCATATTAGCTTTTTAAAAAGCTTTGGAGAGAGATCCAGAAAAGCTCACATTTTGTGCACTTTTTCCCCTTCCAAAGGTTTTGAGAAGAGCAGGTTCCCCTGACAGAGTGGTTTAAGCCATTTTTTTCTATCCTGAACTTTGTATTGCATTGTAACACAGTAGTGACTGTAAGTCTTAATATGCCAGATCCTGTAATATTTATCCCAGGAAATCTTCTGTTTAGAGACTCTTGTGGCCCTAACTCCAGATACAGGATTTTGTTCTATAAATAGTCACAGCAGTTCAAATTGTGAGTTTAAATGGTAAACACGAAACCCTTCAGACAATACAAAGGCAATAGATCTAGTAGTGCACAAACGCAAAACCATTCTAATACGGATATAGTAATGTCAAGAAGTTTCACTCAGCTCAGCTGGTAATTTGAATAAAAACTACACTGACCCCTCTCCAAGGGTACCACCAGTTCAATAAACTTTCCATTCACTCACTAATCACACCGTGTGTTCATTTAACCGTAAGCCGCATTTGAACTGAGCCTTTCCCATACAGGCTTTTGTAGGGGACTCCCCAGCTAGTCCTCCCTAGGGAAGCTTTCTGTTTGTATACGTACACCATTTTTATGCAATCTGACATTCTCTACAGGCAAACACCTGCTTTTCTGAAATATATCTGGGCTGGAAGCACAGGTCATTCTTGAGGTGATACACCCAGAAAAGGAGGTGATTTCCATCCATCTACAGGGGCTGGTTTTCCTCACCCTTCAGTTCAAACACTGCATCATACTAGAAAGAAATCTCATACTGGGGGAGAGAGAAAATGTCTGTTCCTTTCAATTGTGCTATCCCCACACTTCCTTTTAGTGTGAAATAGTTCATTTATTTGACAAATCCAAAACTACTTTATGCACACTGCCGCATGAGCCAGTAACGAAAATTCCACAGAATTCTTTGTCCACAGCATTCTTAAAAGGTGTGATAACACCAAGTACTGTATTTATACATTCCAGGTTTCTTCATGGCCATGTCTTTGTTTATCTTCTAACACTATGCATTGCCTTCTCTTGCAGTTGTATGCAAACATAAGTAATATGAAGTTGACTTCCAAATCTTCAACATTACATTAAGGATGACATTTCTTTTCTTCTGAAAACTATAAAATTAAATATCCTGATCCATCTTTCTTTTACTTCCTGATTTTTTTTCACTGATAGCCAGAGTACATGATTTTTTAATTGCCAGTTTTTTTCACAGTAACCATAGTAACTAATTTTTTCAAATTCCAAATATTTCTTTTAAAACAGATACTAATAAATAGTATGGTTGTTTGCTGTCTATAGGTTTCATGTGGGTATTATCAGACAGGTGAGACTGCACGACTGACTCCTGACAGTGCGATTTCACATCACCACACATTTGCCTTTCAGCTTCTCTTTCCTTTTCTGCTGCTTGCTTTTTTTACCATCAATTTGTAAACTCACAGTCCTGCGTTTCTCTAGGTTTAGTAATTCTTGGAATAACTCTTTCACATTGTGGTTCAGCTTGGCAGAGGTCTCCATGAAGGCACATTTCCACTTCTTAGCCATGGCTTCTCCTTCACTGCTGTCCACCTCTCGATTTTGGTTCTCATCATTTTTGTTCCCCACCAGCATTATTGGAATGCTTTCTATGTCTCCTTTAATCTGACATATTTGTTCATAGATCGGTTTGAGTTCCTCCAAGGACTGTCGGCTGGTGACAGAGTAAACCAAAATGAAAGCATGTCCTTTAGAAATGGAAAGACGTTGCATGGCTGGAAATTGATGGCTTCCTGTAGTGTCAGTTATCTGCAAAGTGCATATGCTTTTATCACAGCTGATCACCTGCCGATAGGTGTCTTCAATGGTAGGGATGTAGCTCTCTCTGAAAGTGCCCTTCACAAATCTCAAGACCAAAGAACTTTTGCCCACTCCTCCAGCTCCAAACACAACCACCCTGTAATCATTACTTTGCTCAGGCATGTTTCTCAGTATGTCTGTTGCTCAGATAGAGGGAAGAATCTAGGAAAGAAAATGACAAGAACAACAGGACAGACATTAATACAAGTACGTGTGGAGAGTGCTCTTTGTGATACCTTTCCCAACAAGAGAAATCAATGTGATGTAAGTGATGGCATACTAGTTGTAATAATTTAAGAAGACAGGGTTACGGAATGATTTATTTCAGTAGTAAATTTAGGATTTGCAATCCAGACTGGACTGGTAACAAAAGACCGTCTTCATTACTTCATGACTTAGTTTAAACTAACATTGTAAGATTGAGTATTCTGCCACCTGGACCAATATCCCCAGAAACAACAACCTGCACCTAAGAGATGGCATTTCAGCAAGGTCAAGGTGCAAACAAATTGTAGAAACTGAAATACTCTTCTGTCTCTAAAACAAAGCTCCTCAAATCATGGTTGAAAGACACTCGTATACATGTGTATGACAGTCAACTGCCCTAAACAAGCCATCTCTACAGTAGTTAGGGAATTTATCTCCACTACAACTGGACAACAGTCCTGACGGACATCTAAGACATATTTGTAGCTTATTCACCAATAGTACCAAGTACGCTTTATTTCTAACTCTTTGCACCCCATTTGATGTGTTTTGCTGCTTGCATTTCAGGTCAAACTGAGATTGTTCATGTTCATCTGCCATTTCATTCTAATTTTTATTTCACAGAGGATTATATTGAACTGGAGACATGCTACACTTATCGCAAGGGTTGTGCAGGCATCTTCACAACGTTCTTAAGTGGCTTCCATTATCAAGGTTAGCAAATGCATCTGTCAAAGGTCACAAAATTCTGTGATGCCTGAAGTCAGTATCCCTTGACAAAACATGTCGGTCATCACCATTAAATAACAGAAATGGTAAAGCTTTCACAGGGCTGCAAGCTGTAGTTGTTTTCAAAATCACAGAAATAAATGTAAAGATTAATTTGTCCTCCCATCAGTAATAGCTGATTAGCTACACAGCATGTACAAGTCTCTTTTTATATTTAGTGAGATTTAAGCAAATAAACACTAAAAATTGAACCCTGAAAGTTGAAGAGAGTCTAGGATATTGTTACTTTTCAGACCAAAGCTAGATATATAAAAAGTACGTATGGAAAAAAACTGCAAAATTTGCTGCACCTATATCTGTTCTTATGAAAATGGGCTGATTTAACAGGAAACCATGTCCAAGTGCCCTAACTGTGCCAGACTGCAAAGTTACCTGTGTGGCAGCTAACCCAGAACAACCCAAAGGGATTTCTTACTGAATAAGGAAAGCCTTCAAGCAATTTCTTCACTGCAGCAGCAGGAGTGACTGCATTGTGGGGCAGGATTTTGAGTTACCTTTAACCCGTCTAGCACAGGGAGAATAGTAGTGATGCTGTAGAGGTATGGATTTGAGTGAAGTCCCCATGACCTTACCCCAGTTGCCAGCCCACACTGAATTTTGTGCTTCTGCATCTTTGATGCTGTTGTTGCCTGTGCCAGTTAGATTAAACCTATGGGTACCCATGCTGCACTAATGTCTTCATTTTGCTGTTCAAGCATACCCTGATTTTGTTATCCTTCTTGTTCAGGGCATGCTATTCTATCTTAATTCTAATGTCTGAGTAAGCTGAAAACATCTGTCTTTACATAATGTGTTGGAGGAAGGAGTTGTAATTCCTCATCTGCCACACCGTAGGCAGAATAACCAGTGCAACTGGGGATGCTGATCCTGAGGCAAAGTGGAGAGCTGTCACAGCTCTGCACACCCAGCCTGGCTTCAGGCAGAAGGCAGCTTCGCCCCTTCCATCTCTCCTACGCTGCAGTCACTGTCAGTCTCAGACACCTATTTAAATATAAGAAAGATTGATAAATAAGATTGTTTATCCTGAGGCACTGAAGCAAAAATGTTTCTCTCTGACAGCAGAATTCAAGGAATGGAAAGAAGAGTATTCTCAAAAAACACTGACGATTATGTAAGAGGGAAAACCCTCTGAGGAACAAGGAAAATGGGTGAGCCACTCATGCTGTTGAGAAAACAAACAAAACCAAAGTAGCTAGTAAGAAATGAGAACAGAGGAAACTAGCAGGATGCTGTTCCACTGAGAATAAACTTGTTCCTAAGAGCTGCAAACATGTAGATTCAGAACAGTAGTAGAGTTTAGAGTCATGGATGACTGCAGAGAATGAGCTACCATTAAGAACCCTATTTTAATAATTTTTGTGAGCAAAAAGGCAAAAGAGAAAAACATGGCTATTTCACCTCAGAAGCAGCTTAAGCATTGCACAGATAACATGTAGCCCAGGAACTATGGGATGATGAGACAAAATGCACTATGAAAATCAGTGAAATACAGAGTAGAGAAATAAAATTTTAAAAGCTA
>VZSC01012162.1:0-19349 GCA_013398225.1 Steatornis caripensis | reverse complement strand
AACTTTGTGCTTTAAGCATTCTCAGAAATCTCCAAGAAAACTGGCACATATGGTTGCCCAAACATTAGAACAAATTGAAACGTGGCACTTAATAACATGAAGTATTATGCATCTGAGAAGCTTCTAAAGGAACCTGAAATGGCATGGTAACAGTCCTTAAATACATAGTAAGTAGTTGCAAAGAGGGATATATCTGTGTATATCTGTAGTGGAAAAAAAAAAAAGAATTACCGGGTTTACATTGTAGAAGAAATTTACATTAGACAACAGGAAAACTTTACAGTGGTAAGAATATACCAATTGCTTAAAGAGATTTTTGCAGACTGTCTTTAGAAATTACCACAGAATCACAGGATAATTCAGGTGGAAGGGACATGAGGAGGTCTCTGGTCCAGCCTGCTGGTCACAGCAGAGTCAGCCATGAAATCAGACAAGGTTGTTCTGCCCTGCCAGCATATGAAAACCTCTAACATTTCCCACAGCATCTCTGGGCAACCCGCTTCACTGCTGAATTACCCTTAGCATGATTTATTCCCCCTTATATCTAGTCTGAACTACTTGTGTTTCAACTCATGCCTGTTGACCCTCCTCCTCCCACTATCCACTGATGTGAAAAGTTTGACTCCATTGTCTTGGTGGCTTTCCTGTAGGTTTTAGGGGAGTGTTGTTTGGTGTCCCCCGACTGTGCCTTCTCCAGGCCGAAGCAGCCCTTGTCCCTCGGCCTGCAGGCAGGACACTGCTGCACCCCTGGACACCTCCATGCCCTCATCCGAACTTGCTCCAGTTTATTGATGCGTTTCCTCTACTGGGGGTGCCAGAAGCAGACAAACTACATTAACGGTTGTCTCGTGAGTGCTGAGCAGAGGGGGATTATCACCTCCCTCGACTGACTGGCCGTGCTCCTGTTCACGCAGCCCAGGTCACGGTGGGCCTTCGCTGCAGCCAGGGCCACTGCCGGCCATGGCCAGCTCCCCGCCAGCCACGGCCCCAGGGCCTTCTCCACAGAGCTACTCCCCAGTCCGGCCTGCTGCAAAGAAGCAGAAACCTTAGTCGCTTTTTAGTTTGGCCCACATGCAGATCTGTTAAGTCCTAAAGATCCTCAGTTTTACTAAGATAAACAATAGAAATTATTTTCTTTTTTGTCCTGCTCAGGAGCTGGGAGCAAACAAAACAAAAAGCTCATGCAAGGCTTTTTGGTCACACCACAGTAAGGCTTCCATAAATAATTCTTACCATGTAGTTGTATTCTCTGTCTGGATCTGGCCAGACGTTATCCTGCAGTGAAAATCATTCCGGGTGACTGTGGTGCACTTGCACCCAATTGTGCATTTCTAATGTGTTTCATACTGCCCTATTAGCATATTGATTTTTCTTTGTCTTAAAATACAAAAACACACGAAAGGACAAAATAAAGTACCACATTGTTTCATCAGCTTTCAATATTCTGACCAATGTGGGCATGGAAAAATTAACGTGAAAGAAGTCTGACTTTTCAGATGTAAAATACTGTCTCTGATTTGTATCTCGAGAACCTGTCTGTTCCTTAATCACCACGTAGAAAACAGCAAGTACTTTTCACACTTTAGAACTGACTTATTCTGGAGTTTGTAACAAAGCCTCATTTGCTACCTTTGCTACTTTCACAAACTACGTCAGTGAAAGTTTACTATCATCCTCTGAACTGTCAGGTTTAACAGAACTATCCTCAATTAAAAAGGCAAAGCACTTTTCATAACATACTTACATACCCTTCATTTTTTAACTGTTTGGCTGCAAAGTTCAGCAAGTTTGTGAGTCTCCATATACCTTGTCTGGCTTAGCTTTGTTTTCTGTAGATGCTCGGCTAGCATCTCAGCGAGCTGGACAGGCTATTCACCAGGACAAAGGCAGACCCTAGTTTAAACTCAACTACAGACGTTTACATTGATCTGCATTCTTTCCCTAGCTGTTTCTGACATGCTGGGTAAAAGAACTGGAGGGTTATTCTGATAAGAAGATACAGTTTAAGGACTGACTGAATCATTTTTATATAAGATCAGTTATTTTGTTATATAATGATAAAAAAAATGCATCTAAAAATGTTTAAACAAACACTACAGACTATGCACTTCATAGTTCAAACTCTTAATGTTCTTTGGGTGACTAATTACACGTGGGTATGTTAGCATTTACTAACTCAGTCACTGATCCTGTGTTTAGCCGCTGGATTCCCACAGTTATCCCCTATCTTCAATCAGTTTTTATGATCTAACTTTTCTATGAATTGTATGTATGACTTACCTCTTTTGTTTGTATTTAAGCAATGAATAGCATGTGCAATAATGGGCAAAACATACAGGGAGGTTGAAAAATAACTTCTGACAATTAATCTACTTGAATACTTATCCTTTGAATAACATGAGATGAGAATCTCACAGCTGGTGAGCCCTTCCAGTTTGTACTTCAAAGCAGGTATAGGAAAAATTACTCACTCCCCAGTCTTTCCATAGTTTTGGTTTTGTTGCAAAAGATTTTCACCACGTTTGCATTGTTAGACTTCCATGAAATGTCACAGGTTGCAAATATCTTTGAATTTTTTTGGCTTGATGGTATCTTTTAGGGTAGCATTCATTTAGTAAAACAACCTGATACTACCTTTGCTGCCTGGAGTCAGAGGCCTTGAATGTGTCTTAACTGATCTAGTTCTTGATGTTTTATAACGTACTACTGAGATGTCAGTCTAATATGCGACACAGCAATTGTCAGATGCTGTGTATTAATTTCCTGAAAGCTCTTTTTCCTCAGGTAAAATAATCTCATGTCAGTCACTGATTTTTTTTTTTTTAAGTCTAAGATGTCTCTGTTTATATTGTCATTGTTATGGTGAAAATCCAATAAAGTACAAGCAATACATTTAGTTCAAAAACTTGCATTGATTTAAGTTAACAGTCCGTCAGGCTATCCAGTGATGTCATCACTATGCAAAGACACAAGGTACAAGGTGAAGAATAATACCAAATATAGCTATAGATAAGATGGATTTCAGGATGGTTGTAAGGTTAATGGCCATTTCACCATATCAAGGTAAAAAGGTACACATCATTTACATACAAGGGTGAAAGAGAGCTCCGGAAGGAGTTGTTGTCCATTATGTATACAAACAGGCATTTCCCGCGGAGCATTTTCACTGTATCTGCCAATGAACATGAACTTAAAGAATAGGGATTTTCATACTTCCAGTGTCTTCATCTTTTACTACTAGATTTGCTTTTTTGTTCTTTTTCTTTCTTTGCTTCTTTGTTTTTTTCAAATCACTGGAAAGTTGCACATGTTTGAAGACAAAATGGTAACAGTTAAAACAGCTTTTTCTTGCAACATAAGGTTCTAGTCCATGTGGAAAGCACTTTTTTTATTCTCATGCTGAACAAAATGTTCTTTTAAAGTCTGCTTCTTGATGATCAGCTAGTGTAAATTCTAGCTTCTTCACTGCATAAATGCTGTAGCACTTTTGATTTATGTCAGCTCTGGCTTTTATGCAGGTGTTATTCTTGCCATATTTGTTAACAGAGAACAGTATTTTCATACTGTTATTTTCTGTGTCATTGATATTTAAGCAAAGCCTTGGGCTGAGATAAGTATCTATTGAAAATACCTCCTCTTTTTGCTTTGCATGTTTACATAAAATGGAGGACAAATGGCCAAGTCACATCGACAGGAGTAGCTAGGCATAGGTCAACAGTACTAATGAGGGTAATTAAAATCGACGTATTTAGGCTAAAGCTGCTTCCTGAATTTGCTTTACCATATCAAAAATTCAGTTTAATGACTTAATGCAACATCATGCCTTGTTTTCAAAATGTTTATCAAAATATTGGTGACTTTCTTGCACTTGAGTTTAAGTCTGATACTTTTGTTAGCAGATACTATCCAGAGATTTCTGGATAGGAGATATTAGGCTAAATATGATTTATTCATAACTGCTATAAATTTTTAGATTTCTTTACAAGACATAAACATAAGGAGGTGTGTCAGGTATTTTGGATCATACCTTATACCTATAAAAAAACCCCAGGAAGTCATGAAATGCAAAAATGTCTTATGTAATAGCGTGAAGTGAGATTTGAAGATAACAATTGACTGTATTTTGCTTGAGGTATTTATGCAGTGCTAGAGATCATTAAGCCATTTGACCTAAGATTTCTCTGGGTTTTTTCCCTAACTTCAGCACAGTTTAAATAAAAAGTACCTTGCTTTATTCCTAAAAAGAATTCATTGCCTACCGCTGTTCCATTTAATGATGACTCTCTGAAAAGCATCTTACTGCTTCAGGAAAGATGATTATGCTGCTGATCATGAAATGCTGATAGCTAGTTAAATTAGTTGCTTCCAGAAACTTCTAGGACTCCAGCACCAGTTTTGCTGTTGTTTCATAACAGCTTGGTTTTTGCATTAGTCTAAAAGCTCATGACAGGAGTCCCTCCAAGACCGAAGTTTATGCAATTAGTTGCTGAATCTTGCCCAATGCTAACACTGATTTCAATTAACACTGGAGGATGGTAAAGAATGGTGCTTCAAAATAATGGCAATACTGCCTGATCAGTGAAGATCAAACCTACTTAGAGATTTCCAGCAGTGAGTGGCCAAGCACTAACATACTGGTTTGCTGAAAGAAAGCTGAGTTACTGTCATGTAAACTACTGTTACTGTGGAAAGGAAGACGGGCTCTGTTCACATGACATGTAGGTCCCAGTTCAGCAAAGTCCTTAAGAAAGTGCTTAAATTGTGTACATTATTCTGATCTGTTTATTTAATCTGGGCTTAATTGTGGCCTAATTGAACATTGTTTCTAAAGTCTGCATATATAGCCCTCATGCTATAAAGGCTGTTTACCATGGTGGAAAGATTAAGGAAAACAGCGATTTTTGGCAGGTCAATGAAGTTGCAGCAGTTAGAAATGACATTGGAATTTTTCAATATTACAAGTCATGTTGTCCAAACAGCATTCAACTATTGGACACTGAAAGCAAGTTAATAATCTAACTTTAAGATCTATGTAGAAGTTATCAAGTACGGTCAAAACCGATCTGAATGAACAGAGGCTTTTGGAGTTCCAGATTTATTTTCAGAGTCAATACAAAACCAGATGGCATAACAGGCCATGGCAGAAAACAACAGACAGTTGTTCTCAACTATAGTTTCAAAAAAAAGCAACACCACCTTTATTTTTTGTATCAGTCAGGAGGAAGCAGACCAGACTGGGTTACAGAGAAAATGGCATCTTCTGTGGAAACAAAAAAGAAATAAGGTTGCGTGTCATAAACCTGCTGGCTTTCTCTGACACACTGTCCAAGTAATATTTACTCGACCTTCTGAAAGTAAGAGACAAGATCAGATATTCTTACTCAACATATACATTGGAAGCTCAAATTCAAACTACAAATTCAAGTTGTTTTGACTGAAACAGTTTCTGTTTTAGAGCTAGACTCTCTACAATGTTTGAATTGTTTGAATTTGCATAGAAAATTCATGATTTATAATTTTCTAACTGAGATGTAAGTAGTGACTCAGTCTGTACAAAACTGGATGGGACTGAGACAGAGCAGAAAGCTAAAACTGCCCGGCATGACCAGAAAGACAGCAATCAAAGTGTGTGCTTTGGGTGAGTCTGGCCCAGCTGATGATAGCGTTTGTTTTCAAGTATCTAAAAAAGAAAAAGGGAAGAAAAATGAAAATGACTCCATTTTTTCAAAATTGTCTAAAGTGTTTCTTCCATTTTGGGACAGATTCTTTACCACATTACAAATACATATGCTACACTACAGATACAGTCTAGGTATTAAGCCAAGATTTCAGTTTTAGAAGTTTTTTTCAGAGAGGTTCTCTGAAGGGGGGTGCAGATTCCCTTGATACTGCTGGCCTAACATAGAAGAGTAACAGAAAGGACAAGAGTCTTTCAGAATAATTTGTCACAGTTTTCTTCTGTATTTACTGAAGTAGAATACTGTCCTAAGAACAACTTCATATAAAGGAGGTAGAATCAAGACCCTATATTGTTCTGCGGTCACAGATGTTGTGATCTGCTTTAGCAAATTGTTGTATTTTCATCACACCAATGTTGAAAATCTCATTCCCCCAAAAAATGCCTTTTCAAAATTGTTTAAAGTCCTATAAATTATTGTATCAAATGGATTCCTTTGGAAAACAAAGAATCCAAACACATAGTTGTCACGGTAAGAAAATCTTTACTAGCTCTTGGGCTAAGATACGGCCAGCAGAGATTGTGGCAGAAATAGTTGTGCTAGGCAAGAAAGAACTGGAAAAAGAAAGGTGAGAAAATTAGATGAGTTTTCTACAGGCGCAACAGGTAGCATGAGTTTCTGAAACTAGGTTTAACAAAAGTGGCATTGCTTGTTGAAGAAGACAGGACTGGTGATAGAAGAAAGAATGATGCAGAAGGGTCTGTTGATTCCCTTCTCTGCTGAGGGTTCATGTGCAGAAAATACAGAAGGTGCTGAACGTGATCCAACAAAGGCTTCAGAATTAGGAGTACACTGAAATTATTTGCTATGTTGCTGCCCAAGAGCTTTCAGAACCAACCCTGAGTAATAGGTACGTGCTAATGAACCATTACCATTAAACAAGATTCAGCATCATTGGACGTACCATGAAAAAACCTTCCTTTCATGCAGAAACAGCAGTAATATGCAAGTTTACCCAGGGTGGACAAGTGTCCTACTGGTTGTTAATTCCTATTTAGTGGATTGTCTGATCCTAAAATTTAAAAGGTAGAATTTCATAACTTAGTTCCTGTTTAAATTCAGGCTTTGCTTTAGACATATTAGATACTTCAATAATTTAAATGGAGCTACTCTTATATTTATTTATCTATTCAAGCATTTTGGCAAACCAGTATCTTAATCTTTTAAGTGCTTAGGGTCAAGACTCAGTGTGAAACGACTCAGAAGCCTTTATGTATTTGTAGTTAGGTATTAATGAATTCACACATAGAAATAAAAATGTCAAGATAGCGTTGTATTCAACTCCCTCTGGGACTGACTTTTAGGAGTTTTCTTCCCAGCTTTACAGAACAAATACTGTCGTTTTGGCTCTGTTTTCAATAGATTTAATTTACCTGAGTAATGATGGAAAGATCAACTTACAATGTTGTATGTTCAGCTTTCAACATGTAGGACATTACACCATTTGGTAGAGCACTAGGGTTATTGACTGGAATTTCTTACTCATATAATGGAGGTTCAGAGACTCAGTCTGGCCTTTCAACCCCTCTGTTTTTTAATAGCAGAATACTCTTTTTTTGCAATTAGCTATGACTTTACATGCCGTAGCGAACTTCTGCCTCTCCAGATAGCCTCTAGCTGAAATAGGTGACTTTCTATTCTGCATCTAATGGAAAAAGGTGTGGCTTTTAAGTTTTCCTGAATGGAGAAAGTTAGTAAAATACGAAACACTAAAAAAACACAAACCAGGAAAGAAAATTTCCCGAATAATCATTTGGCTTTAGAGGCTTTGATTGTTGAACTCCATATATTGTAAGATTCATGATAAAAATCCCACCATAGGCAACAAGCTAGTTCCATATTTGAATATGTGTATTTACACAGAAGAATCACGTGTCCATGGAAGACTGGTTCCCATTCAGGCGAGGAAACTGTACAAAGATCAGTGTCCCTTTTGCCTTTCCACTGTAGTCCTCAAGTCCCTAATGTTAATTTGAGACTATCTGCACAACTCTTCTGTAGAAGCAGAGCTATTAAAGGTTAAGGGCTTCTGACTTACAAATATAACCCCTAACATTACTTTTCCTTGCTGGGCTGGAAAGGATAGCTTGATTGCTATCCTGACCACTGGAACACTTCTGATTCTCTTCCACAGTCCAAGTAATACCCCATTCGAAACAACGTGGCTTAAACTGAGAATACCAGTATCTGTCTTGCTGTCCTAGCTGTGCATGGTAAGTCCTCCAAAAACCCTGCCAGCCAATACAGTACATTTTGCAACTGGTATGTTGGACAATAACTTGTGAATAGGTTAATGCAGCGGGTTTCAGGATCTAGACGGATCCCTGACACGTAATTCAGTAATGCAATCCCATTGTCAATATGCTTCCAGGCACTAGTAAGAAGCGTGTGCTTCCACCAAATTTTTTCTGTAAATCAGAAAGGGTGGAAAATCAGCAATTAAAGTATAACGGTGGGGTATGATACAGGAATGGCAGCTTTCTGATAGGAGTTTCTAAATGTTTATAAGACGCTATTTTCTGTCTATAATGTGCAATTTATCATAAGCTGGTTTGGGGTAAACTTTATTTTTCTTTTTACTCTAAAGTATGTTCCTTTAAGAATTAGATTGCAAGTCTGCATATCAGGAACTTCACAAAACTGAATACTTTCCTTGATGATTTTTTTTTATTATTTTTTAAACAGAAAAGCAATTTCATACTCATCTTCATCACTGTCCCAGCTTTCAGTACTTTCTATTCTCAAGCAAGGAAGTTGTGTTTAGCCTTTAGAGTAGTTTATTCTCAATTCATGTGTCTTTTCCTTGTAGCAGCAGACAAAATTATAAAAATTACATTCTAAAGAGTAAAAAATACTTTCTCAGTAACTTATGGTAGCATTTTAACATTTGAGTGAACAAATTGGGAAAACTGTCCTGTTTTTTAGTTGGGTTTAGAGCAATGTTTTAGCTATTAATGGTGGCTAATATTTGATTATTTAAGTTACTAACATTATCAGATCATGTAACAGTGTCACTCTAGATTTTCAGCAAAGAATATGAAAATAAATAAAAATAAATAAAACAGGGTAAGTCTTATTTTCTTACCTTCACATTAAGTCAGAACTACTGGATATTTTGGGAGGGAAACATCTGCAGTCCAGGAATGGATTTGCTGTTTTCATATGGCTGCTTTACTACATACATATTTTAAATGAGGATGCTAAAAGGTTGTCATAAATTCTTTGATACTTATTGAGATTCCACTAAAACCAATTCCATTACCTGCAGTCAGGGTAAGCGTGATTGCATTTTGCTGCCATAGCATACTGCAGCCCTGCACAGACAGAGAAATTAGAGAATGATTTTCATATCAGACAGAACTGTAATGTTCAACTCAAATTTATTTGCTTAAGAGGAGGTGCTCCTGACCTCAGTGAGTGGAAAAGTGCGTTTGTCACAGTCTTGACACACCTTTTTTGACATTTTACTCTTGTCTTCCTTTGACACTCATTTCAAGGATTATACAGTAATCAATATTCTGTCATTGAAAACAAATCAACATTTGTTTTCTCAAAAAGGCTAAATAAAGCATGCTCCATTTCAATTCATACGTACAGCTGCATCGTCACTCAGCGTGGCTTTTCCACTGCCTTTCCAGCAGTAAGATATGATAATTTAATGCACATTTTAATTTTAGTGCAACAATAAGGATGCTGTGAAGTCATTTGTTCATCAATACTTAAAAACTTTTGTTTGAGTGGAAAGTAAAAAATAATAAATGCAAAAAATTGTCCAAGAATGTTTTTTCCCTGGTACAGTTAGGGAAATTGTTCATTTAAGAGGGAAAGCAATGTTGATAGTATTACGTATCCATGTTTCACAAAATTGCAATTTTCCTTCTTATACCTAACACTGATAATTGCTCAATTAGACTTGGTAATCAAAGTATTAACAGTAAAGTAACAAGTACTTGGAATCAACCCTACATACCAAACCAAATCTCTGTTAAAGTCTACAAATGGTCTGATACACACAGAGTGGGAGCTGGAACATTCAAATGCAACTTACTATATATTACAGAAAGTTACTGAGGTACACTGCAAATTGCAAGCAATCCAATGTAGTATGTGAATCAAAACCATAAAAAAGCAAGAAAAGGATCAAATTATAAAGAGAAAGAAGTAGAGGAAAATGGAATGTGGGAGCATCTTTGAATCAGAATATGGTTTATTGTAGGTTCTTAAAATAAGCTTGAGTCAATAAAATAAGTTTGAGGCAATAGCACATATCGTCACAATCAAAGTGTGAGTCTTTGCTTTTTCACACATGATGGTGGGATCTTTATGCTGGAAGGTGTGTTGGTTAGTACAAATGAAAGTTATCAGGTAATCCTCAAAGGGAACTAGAACCAGCACTAATAACAACTTCAGGAACAGCATTATCAGTTTCTATATTATCCACTATTTCTGTTGGTACTACAGAGACTACAGCGCCAGAGTAATGCAATCTTGACCACTTGGCCAGAAGGAGCCATGCCTGTGAATGCCAGTCATCTTCTGAAGAGCTCTGTTCTGCACTGTGAGAAGGGGATATTATTCAGCCTGATGACCATCAGGGCTTATGACTCTGCTGGTGTAAACAACAGTGCAGCACAACGTAGAAGAGAAATATGCTTTCATTTGGCTCTGATGTGAGATGTGTGGAAAACTGGGTTTCCAAAGGACTTGACCCATTTGCAAAGAGACATTTCAATGCAGGCAACTTCCACTGAAAAGCAAGAATGGTATTTAGTACTGAAACAGACCTTCTGGATTATCAAATCCAATTCTTTGCCATTGGAGGCAACCATTTCACATAATCCCCTCCATCAAATTCCAACTGAAAAGCATGTAGAGACTTTTCTATTACTTCAATGAGAAGGTAATTTCAGAACCTTGCTGCTCTAACGGTTTGAAACCTTTCAGCCTAAGTGTATTCACAGTCCATTTATATCCGTTCCTTCTTCTCTCTTCCCAGGGATGAAGATAAATAGCTGTACATCACAACCATTCCCCCAGTTCAGTGGGGCTGTTGATTTACAGCTGTGCATTCGAACCTGTTCTGTGTTTGGACAGTTCTTCATGCAAGAGCCTCAGAAATGTGGTGTACAGCGCGAGAGAGCATAAAACCTGGAGGTATACTACGTTTCATACTCCCTGAGCAACTGCACAGATGCCATTCTGTGAGAACTGGGCACTACCGCATTTAATAAGCACGGGTGGACTCCGAGGGGCAACTCCTTAACATAAGTCAAGCCCATCAGTCAGAAAAGTAAAAGGGGGTTGGTGTGGATGAAGCCAAACCAGCCCTCTGACCCAGAAGTAAAAGTTGTGAGACCTGCAAACTTTCGAGATATAGCTAACTGTAAACCCTGGCAAAGGTACAGCAGCGATCAGTTGCAACAGCTTCGTTTACATGGAAATGCACAGGGATACAAACATTACATACCTATACAGGTGTGCATTTTATAAACAGGCATATATGTATTCATGTACAACTAAGCACTCATGGAAAAAAAAAAATCAGAAAATGCTTTAAAAATAAAATACATCAAATCTCGTTGCTCCATTCTGGGCTCACCCAGCTGTGGCTGAGTGCTGCAGCGTGCAAAGCACCCCCACATTTCACGGGGAAGATAGCAAGACATGAAGTATTGTCCAATCTGAATTCAGTCACTCACAGACACTTCAGAATGGCCTTTCATAATTTATTTTCTTTCATTCAATTGAGAAAGGCACAATCTACTGAACAAATAAAATATTGTCAGTGGAATGCTGCAAAGTTGTACTTATTTCAAAGAAAGAAACACCCAGTGTTATTTCATTCAGACTCAACATTTTTGTATTCTTTCATCGCGTGAGTTAAAAGGTAGTTTTCATTTAAAGTAGAAAAAAAGAATCTCTCTTTAAACTGCTGCAGTGGCAGCGGCATAAACCAGGGAAAAATTCAGTGCATCGAGTTTTAAGCAAAGGCAGTTTAAAGAAAAAGGTTATGAAGCCATTGCTAACATCCCAACACACAGGAAAAATGTTGTTTAACTGGTCAGTATGCGTATGACCAGCTTCTGGATTCCTTGTCAGCCCCAGCTTCCAGCATGACACATTCTCTACATAAGATGAACACTTAGATCAAACCTTGCAGCCGTAACTCGCACAAAATTCTATCGACTTCAGTGGAAATTTTGCCTGAGCGCAGACTGCGCGATTTGGAAAAAGGAAGTAAAGCCCTCTAATCCCAGTGCAAAACTATGTTTACTGTGCGAGGTGACGCAGGAAAAAACAACGGAAAAAAGATTTACCTGCGTAGGAACAGAAAGCTCCAAACGCTCTTCAGTTTCTGCCTGTCATCGCACCAGCTGTTCGCCCTCTGTGCCCGGGCTTTCCTCCACCAGAGGGGTCCCTGCGCTCCCCACGGGGCCCGCAGCTCCGCCGCCCGCCCTGGGCTCGGCGCTCGCCAGCTCCGCTCCTCTCCTGCCTGCGCCCCGGTGCCCGCACCGCCCCGACCGCCTCTGTCGGCCGGATCGCAGCCGCTCTCCTCTCCTTCTGCTTGTGCGGGTGGACTGACTGCAGCCTCTGCTGGTGCTGCTGCCTAAATGGCGACTGCAAAGCTTTTCTAGGCTTTCAACCGCCACCTACTGAATAATTGTGGAATACATATATATATATATGTATAAAAATATATAAATTTACTCGGTACATGTGCGTAGGGTGTAATTTCCTGGTTTTCTCAAGAAATGTAGTAGATTTTTATAAATAGTCTTCAAGCCATCCAAATATTCTGTAAGTTTGTCATTTAAAGCTGTAGTTTACGTATCTGTGCTCATGATCTTCCCTTTCTCTCAGCACCCAAACATGGAACAAGCCTGTTCCTTTAACTTCAAAAAGCTTGCGAAGCCTTTGGTTAGGCTAATCCTCAGTGGGCATAAATCAGCAGAGCCCTGTTCAAGTCAGCGTAGCTGTGCTGATTTATACTAGCTGGGAAATTCCCTTAGGTCTGATATTTATTCACAAAAATACAGTAGATACCAAACATGAAAAACAGCATAAAAATAGCTTTCGTCTGAGATAGCCCCTCCAAACTTCACTCATCTGAAACAGATAAGACTTTTTCTTTTTCTTCTTCTTTTTTCCTGACAGAGTGTAGACTAGGATTCCTAAGTCTTATGGATAAACGTATATTAAGAAAGTATACTGATTTTTCCACGTTTAATGGTGGGTTTTTAAAAAAAAAATAATAATCCAAAGGCAAGGTCCAACATCTCCTTCAGCTGTTTACTTTCGAACCAACTTCTAGAAATACTCAGAAATGGCTTTTCTTTCCAGACTAGATGCGAGGTCCACCAGAGATGTTTGAATTCTTGCTGCAGAAAGGAAGTCCAAGTACAGTATCCCTCTGTGATCTCCCCAGGGATTCAGAGAGTGGGGAGATGTGGGGCGATGCTACCTTCATAATCCAGTAGCAGGGGTGTGTGGCCCCATGTCTTCTCTAAGATTGCAACTCGTAGCTGGGTTGCATTGTGACTTAAAAGAGCTGGGTGCTCATCCTGAGGAGCACTGCCCTGCGGAGGACAGGTGGCACCCTGCACCCCAGCACAGCAGCACGGAAAGTGTTCAATTTTTAGGCTTTCTGTGACTTCTGATAGAAGCAGGGGTTGAGCAGCTAACTCTCAACAGCAGGTATGATTTGTTAAATGCCAATCTCAGTAAACAATGGCTTTGTTTTGCTTGGTTTTATGAAAGATTCATTCATCGTGTTAATATTTTTGCTGAACACAGAAATTAAAAGGTTTCTTCTCTACATGTATATCTTACAGAAGCATGAGTGTGTTAGGCTACATAATGACCTAGCCAATATGCCCCGAGGAAGTAATTTGCACTAGTGTGTGGTTCTGGTACAGATTAATCCTGACCCCTGTTTCTACAGGCTCCTGGGCAGCAAGCCATGGATCAAACCACGTGCCTCTCCCAGCCGCAGGCTTGCTCCTACAGCCTCACAGCAAAGCCCTGCTTTTGGTTTTGTCACCACTGCTCAGCAATAATTTAATCCCTTGTGCTTGGAGAATTGATTAATTAGTATCCCAAAACCAAAAAGACAAGGTCTTATAATAACTGTAACACAGCAAACCTTAATCTATAATTTTATAATATTACACAGGGATTTAGCCTGGTTTTTTGCCTAGTATCACCCCATGGTAGCATGAGCGCAGAATCCAGCCCCACTTATTCAAGGAGTCTACAAAGTGCTTCTGTAGTTATGAACAAAGTGGCTTCTCAGTAATTCTCAAAGGTAACAGATCTCAGTCCTCAGTGAGTTGTCCTTATTGTGAATGTGTCTTTTAATTTTCCTCAAAAATAGTAGAATTACCTAATGAGCTTTACAACTATGATTTGCCACTTCTACTCACTCAGTTTGCAAGTCTGGGAGATTTTAGTCTTGAACTCTATTTGAACAGGAGGGATGTTCAAACTTTTGAGGACATACTTTTTCAAAATCCCAATACTTTCCAAAATCGAATTTACTTCAATTACAAGTATCAGCATATCCCATTGTAATCATTTGCTTGTCCAAATAACTGAAATCTTTCATTTATAGGTCGCAGATACATACCTGCACTGACAAACACAAGGTCCAGTTCTACAGCTTCCGCCTGGGCTCTCTCCTGTTGAAATCACCATGAGATTTTTCTGAGCAGAAGCACAGTACTGGATCAACATATTGTAACACATACGTATGGGATTTCCCTCACTATGTCTGCTGAAAACTAGCATGGCCNCTCACTCAGTTTGCAAGTCTGGGAGATTTTAGTCTTGAACTCTATTTGAACAGGAGGGATGTTCAAACTTTTGAGGACATACTTTTTCAAAATCCCGATACTTCCCAAAATCGAATTTACTTCAAGTATCAGCATATCCCATTGTAATCATTTGCTTGTCCAAATAACTGAAATCTTTCATTTATAGGTCGCAGATACATACCTGCACTGACAAACACAAGGTCCAGTTCTACAGCTTCCGCCTGGGCTGTCTCCTGTTGAAATCACCATGAGATTTTTCTGAGCAGAAGCACAGTACTGGATCAACATATTGTAACACACACGTATGGGATTTCCCTCACTATGTCTGCTGAAAACTAGCATGGCCGTTCCTACCCTCAGCAATGGTCCCGTAACACTGATGCTTTCAATGGGACTGTTCAGATGTGCCAGACAAAGCAGACTTCCTAAATCCCAGGCATGCCTTGCCTCATCATAAATACGGATTATTCACACGTGGTCCCAGCAGCAGATCCCACGGACTCAAACCCAGGTCAGTCCCATGCAGGCCAGCAGTGGCACAGCAGGGTAAAGATTTCCTGCCCTAAGCTGCAGGGAGGCTGCATCACCCTGAATGCTGATGTTAACAAGAGGCAGAGTGGACAAGGTCTGTTGACAGTGAAGAATTGCTCTTCTCCCAGGAGCAGCAAGGACCTCCATTCTGCCACTCCAAATTACATACCAGTATGCTTCATGTGTTGCTGAGTAGAAAGGAAAGTGCAGAGGGCAAGGGCACAGAGCCCCGCAAGACTGTTTCTATTACAAGCTTCCCTTACCAAGAACGCAAATGAAGTGATTGTTAGGTTTCTGTGCTGCATCCCGGGCTAGAGAGGGCATATAAGGAACGAGAGACTTCCTTAGCAAAATATGAGCTGCCTAAAGTGTGAATGCCCATTCAGCATGTGCACCAAGTGCACAGCTCCTGAATCAAAATTCAGTGCATGGCCCACGTACAGCATAGAAAACTGAGAAAATCTTCAGTTTCCCTGTAGAAGTTTAAGATGTAAAATGGGTGCTCACTTGTAAAGATTTTCTCTCTGCAAGACAGAACATACTCTTGGCAAAGAGCAGCCATCAGAGAGCAAGGACTAAGCTCACTTTTGTCTTTTCTGGGATGGTTTTCTGTTGCGATGCAAGTCGTGAGTCGAGACGGACTAAAAAAACACCATTGCTGCGTGCATATGTTCAGGCAAAAAAGCTTTTTCTATTGCTTTGTCACACTGCTTATATAACTCTTAGATAGTACATGTGTCAGACTCTGGTAGGCTTTCTGTCTTCTTCCAGATGCTGGTACGCTTTCTGTCTTCTCCCTCTTGCTTGCTATTTGCTGTTGTTATCTGTGCAAGGCTTAGCTAACATCTGCCTTCTGCGGTCCTAAATTCCGGACTCTCACCTCCCGACATTCCGCGGCTATTTCAAGGGTACACAAGTATCGTCCGCAGACCCGCTGCAAGCACCAACAGTTTTCCTCCTGTTAACCTCTGTTTCTCTGGAACATTTTCACTGAAACACACCGTGGCTAAAACACATCCCTCTTTTCTTGCATGCTTGGAAAGTTACTGTTTTAACTTATGTTAAATTTTATTATTTTAACAATGTCTTAAAGAAGTCTAGTTCTTCCCTACAACTATCCTTAAAAATGGCTAATACTTAAATAAATCTATAATAATGCCTTGTTATCTTCTCATACTGTACTTCCAATTTGTGCTCAAAAATCAGCTTAATTGTTGTCTTCATCAGCAATGTGTAGGGCATAAAAGATCTTAGCATACTAATCTTCTTAAGAAATATTTACCAGAGTTTTTGTCCTATATGAATAAATTAATCTTAAGAAAAAGATATTATTAAGAAACCGTTGATGGTCAGCAGTGAATCTGCTCACATCCTGTACTTGGTGCAGTAATTAGGTTCCTACTCTGTGAATACGGTACGACTGTAGCTACAGGACAGGTTATCACAAAGGCTGTGTTGTGTATTTGTACACTGCATTTGAATCTTAGGCAATTTCTGCCATTTTATAAATGAAGTATAAAATTTTAATGGTCGTTTTGGTGCCTGCATACTGCCTTGAACCTGAAAATCTCAAAAAAAAAAAGGAGGTAACTAGCAAGCCTCTTCTGCATATAATTTTTAAAATATAATGATCAAATTACTTACTGTACTTATACAATTTGGCTAAAGTGCATGACAGCCCATTTACACTGCACTGGAGTATGTGGCTATCTCTGGTAGAATTGCATCTTATCTATAAAGAACACGTGGTTAAAACTTATACATACCGTATCAGGCAATTAGTGGTCTACACCAATGCCGTGAGATGATGGGGCCAAATTCTTTGTGGATGTAATTAAGGTTCTCATTTATGTTGAAGTGACTCCAGGCTACCTGTTTATTCAATTAGGGTTAGAAAGATGGATCCTTATCTAACAAGTTTTAACCATAAAACCTCATGTGACAGACAGAGTTGCTTTGTGAGATGCGGAGAAAACTCAAACTGCAATCCTTCTGGAGGTGGGTGTCTTACGGTGTAATATTTTCAGGGTCTGTAGGTAGATAGATGAAATACTGGTATGGCTAACTGTGGTCTTTGAGACATTGGGTTGCACACAAAAGTTAAAAATAAATAAAATAAATAAATTGTTGTTGTCATAAAACCCTGCCTAGCTCTTAGTTTGCAGTGAAATAAAACAGCTATTCCAGCAAAATTGCAAGACATGTACGTTCTATAGACTGTAGATGGAATTAGTAGTTTGGAGAAAATACTGTCAGATCCCACACAATACAATTTTCTTCTCCTTTAGATTTCAGTGGATTTCAGCCCAGCCTTTCTCACCCAAACCTGCAACATGATGAATGCAGTTGCCTTTAGACACCCTCTTGACCTGCAATTAGCATTATCGGCTGTGTTACCCTCAACTAAAAATTGCCAAGTTTTTACCTGGCTCATGGTGAAGGTAATGGCGCAAGAAGAAAATTTTGCCTTATTGTCTGTGTGAGGATCATAACTCCAGGGCTTGCTTCTGAGCACTTGAGAGCAAGAAGGGGTTTGCTGTTGATTTACAGGGAAAGCAAGACTGGGCCTAATCCTCACCAGCTTCTGAGATGTCAGATACCATAAAGGTGATTGAAGGAGATAGACCATTGACTCCATTCTCTAATATCTGTCCCAGTACACAGGGGAGGGTTATTGTCACTGGAAATTTGAAGCTAACTGCATTTAACCTGATTTTCTGTGAAATGGGAAGAGACTGTAGCACTGCTCTGTATATAACATGACCATTTACAAAAAATATGCTGGTAACATATATAATAACCAAAGAAGAACAAAACCCCAAAATTTCTTTGTTGTGAAGAGCAAAAAAGGATCACGTTTAACTGGCCTTTTTTCCTTTTTCTCCAGAGATACACCTCACTAAACCATGCACAAACACATGCACACATAAAATAGTGGTTCAACATCAATAAATTGCATAGAACTGTAAATACAGAAAAGGTGACTATGCTGTGTTACAAATCCATAAACAATATTTAATAGTATTAAGAAGACTTCCTGAAATTTCTAAACTGTTAGGAACCCTTTATAGCAAAACAGAGTATTTCTGTCTTTGTTAATTTTTATAAGCATCCATCATGTAATATACTGGATATAGCCATCACATAGTATACTGAATATAAATTAGTACGTTAAGAACAGTTTTTCCATTTGCGGATAATATTCACACTAAACCCTGCGCTGTGTTTGACCCATAGTCATCCAAGCATACTGAAGGAAATCTCTGTGAAGGAGGAAGGTTAAGAAACTTGTGACTTGATAAATGTAGGTGAATGACATTAACCAGAGGAGTTATTCATTGACCTTAACTCTGCTATTCATGGGTGCTAATACATTACTGTGCATAAAATGCTTTTTGTACCAAGCATTTAGACATCAATGAAAACAAAGTAGAAGCAGAATTTCAGAACTGGGATTACTCTTTTCTTCAACACTTACATGGGACTGAGAATCAGCAAAGACAGCCTAACAGCAAAGACAGCCCAACTATTACAAATGTAACATCCTCGCAGGAGGACAAATGATGTTTTAGGTAGTCGAAGACTTAAATTTATATGAGCATAATGCCTTAAAAATTTAAACATTATGTGAGCTACTTGCATTGCATCTGAAAATAAATTTTAAAAAAGGAAAAAGAAAAACCCATAACTGTGCAGTCCTTTGTTTTTCAATGCATCCATTTATCTTGTACCCCTTAAAGGAAGGACAACCCCAATCAGGTTTTACAGCAGCTCTTAGGTGTAAACCATTACAGGGCTCACAAAGTCTGAGTGACTGGTGACAGAGTTATAACTGCTTTACTCAGTATCATCCAAAAAACCCCCTTAATTTACCATTACCAGGCAGAAACTAAGTCACACTGCGTAAGAAAATATCGTTGTTTACCATTACTATATTCACCTATTTAATTTTACAGCTCTCTAAATATACATAACAGGTATACATAAATATAAAAATTATAATCTGTTATTATTCATATTTATAGCAGAAGACATGGACAGGCTGGATTGATGGGCAAAGTCCAACTGTATGAGGTTCAAGAAGGCTAAATGCCAGGTCCTGCACTTCTGTCGGAACCCCACGCAACACCACAGACTTGGGGAAGAGTGGCTGGAAAGCTGTCTGGTGGGAAAGGACCTGGGAGTGTTGGTCAACAGCCATTTGAATGCGAGCCGGCTGTACACCCAGGTGACCAAGAAGGCCAATAGCATCCTGGCTTGTATCAGA
>VZSC01012161.1:45014-69470 GCA_013398225.1 Steatornis caripensis | reverse complement strand
CTTCTCTTCTCCAACCCCAACTCTCTCAGCCTGTCCTGATAGAAGCACTGCGCGATCCCTCTGATCATTTTTGTGGCCCTATTTTTAAAAGCAGCTTCANGTCCCCATCTTTCTTATAAGCCCCCTTTTAAGTATTGAGAGGCTGCAATAAGGTCTCCCTGGAGCCTTCTCTTCTCCAACCCCAACTCTCTCAGCCTGTCCTGATAGAAGCACTGCGCGATCCCTCTGATCATTTTTGTGGCCCTATTTTTAAAAGCAGCTTCATGTTAAAGGCAGGCTAGCAGTCATGTTAATGTCCTGTGGATAATGTGCCACTCTTGGGCAGTCTTGGAAGGAATAGGACTTTGTCTCAGCCGCTGAGAGACCTGCAGCTTGTCCTGGGATACGTGATGTCTTGGTGCTGTAAAAACAGGCATTGCTTGTTCTCTTTGTGAAACACTTGAGGTCTGTGAACGGGAAACAGCATACAAGAACTGTGTACTGTCAGGTAGATACCTCTGTTGCAATTACTTGAAGATTGAGAGGGGTTCTTAGTGAGTAAGATCATCCCCCAAACTTCCATTGAATTGCCTTGATCATTCTGTAATAGAAGTTAAAACAATTCCAGTGTAGCTCTTTCCCTAAGGAGCATAAATGCAGAGTGAAAAACCTGTCTCTACAGTCAAAGAAACAGTATTAGGACTTTGTGAGCAGCAGCTAACCGCAAACTCCATTGTTGCTTGTACATTTGTTGCAAGTGTTTTTGTATTATGACTTTAGAGCAGTTTAAATGGAAGCAGGATTTCTCGCGGTTGTGTCAAGTAATTGTTCCTGAGGATGCTCACTTAATTATTTAATGCATAAGAAGGGCTGTCCGCTTTTGCTGCTGGCTTTTTATTAGGTGATAAGAAGAAGTCACAGCTTTGATAGCACTGTGCCTTTGAGAATAAAATCAATTTTGGTCATTAAGCAAGGGCTGAATCAGATACAAAGGTGTTCAGAAGAAACAAATTTCTTTAATAATGAATTTGTTGTGTCTTGCACTAATCTAGAGAATTACTAGATTACAGATGTGATCAGCAACTGGCATCACACTTACCATATTGCTGTTAGCTCTAATTATTTAAGCAAGGGGGTTGTTGGGTTTTTTAATGTACCCGTGAATGAAAATAGCTTACAAAGAAGCTATTAGGATTAAGAATCTCAAAGCAAAGGTTGCCTTCAAAGAAAGTCTGACTAAGAAATACTGTTTAACTGCTTATTTTCAATGGTTTGATGACCTATCGGGTCAAACAGTACCCAACAGTCTGTTTTTAGCACTGTATGTGCAGTGTCCATCCTTTTGCTGCAAGTGGCTCACACTTAATTGTGTTGTCCATTGGAGTTAGTATCTTTTCGTAGTTATGGCTTTATATTCGCAAACACCCACCTGGCAAAGGTTGGAGGGAGGAAAGGGATAATGGGGTTTGATTGCTGCTTTAATGGCACTCATTTAACGAGGAAGTTCCAAAGCTGTTCTAACATCTCCACTGCCTCTCTCTGCTTTTCCGTCCCTTAGTGCAGGCATCGGGAGGACTGGCTGCTTTATTGCAACTAGTGTCTGTTGTAAACAGCTGAAGAGCGAGGGCATAGTTGACATATTGCGAACAGCCTGCCAGTTACGGTTAGACAGGTAAGAAAGCCTGTTTCCTTTCCAGGAAAAAAAAAAATGGTAATCTTTCCCTTTACTTAAGGAGAAACAAATGGGAACAGGAGAGGAACAAAGGCAAATGGAGGCCAAGAGAGAACGTTCCTGGAAGGAAGTTGTCCTGTTCTAAGCAGTTCTGACTTGTAACGTTTGCCTATTTTATGAGCAGTAAACCTTAATGAACAACCTTAGAACTGAGCTAGATTCACAGCTGGCATCAAAATCTGCACAGGTGTGCAGATGCACAGCTTGGTGCAGCAAGGGATGACCTTTCACCAGCTGAGGAGTTGGCCCCATGTTCTTACAGAAGCAAAGATTCAGAGGTCTGCTGTGCTTAAGTTCAGAGCCACAGATCAGGATGTTGCTCCCAGGGGGAGTAAAGAAAACTGGCCTTGCATAGTTGGAGCTATGAGCCTGTTGGGAGGGCACGGCTCTTGGGGACTTAGTGGGGAGAGGGAGAATATGCACAGTCTGGAGTGTTTGCAGACATATGAAAGGAGAGGTGAAAATCTCCAGAAATTCAATGGTTTCCAGTTAAGCATTTCTTAACACAGCACCTTGAGTTTGATTATGAAGTAAACAGACTTGAATTTTGCACCAGAAATGTTATTTTTCCTCTCCCACTGGTTTCAAGTGCCATCAAAACATGTCTCAGTGCTCTCTCTAATGATAATGATAAATGTAGTCGGGGGAAGAGATGTCACGAAAAACATACCAAAGATTTTTCTGAGGTAAAAAAACCTCTCATCCCCACGCTGAACTTTATTTCAGAGGAGAAATTATGCTCAGTGGGAGGCAGAAAATGAAATGCTTGCTGCCCTGCTGAGGCTCTGATAGACAGGGACCTGCAGAGGCTTGGAGGTTTGGCTATTTCAATGAATTTCAGGCAAGACAAGGAAAGGCTTCTTGAGAAAAAGAAAACCAGAATACGAGTAGTGAGTGCTAATTATCCATGGCCCAATGAAATATCTGACTGGATCTGAAATATTTTGTCTCTATGACTAATGTTACCCAAGAAAATAGCCATACAAATGAAGGTTGAAGATACCTGCTTACAAATGTTCTTGATACTGGATGCCAATTTAAAATACTAGCTTTGTAGGGAGAGGGGAACTGGCAGTCATTTGCAGAGGCTGGAGAAGGGAGATCGCGTGTAAAGGATGCAATGGAAGGAAAAGGAAGACTGCGGGGACCTCTGTAGCTGCTATGTACCTCTCAGGGTGGGATGGGATATGAAAAGGCCATTTAAATGTCGTAGGAGAAAATACTCAAGATAGAAAGCAGTCAGATCACTGTCCTTGCTACAGAGGAGCATAGTTCTTCAAGGAGGCTCGTAGTCTCTTGGAAGTCATGCTGCCATCCACTGTTATTGTCACTAAACCCCCACTAAAGCTCCATGTGACTTAAAAAGCAGCGCGAGAGGATGAGACAGTGTCTAAGCAGCTATAGGAAGGAAGATACTCTCTGTCTTCTCCTCATGTTTGGTGGTTACTGGCTAGAGAAAATAGAGTTGATGGGAAGGAGTCACCAGGGACTTAGGGAAAGAGGGTTAGATGAAGGCCACAGCAGACATGTAAAGGAATGCATCTCACTGCTTCAAAGCAGTAGAAGGGTTGACATTAGCCCTGAGAACTGCCTTTGAGGTTACTGTGGGAGTGAAGGGGACAAATGTTTCTTTCCGTTCATTCACTTACGGATTCCTTGGAAAAATCCTGTGTACTGGGCTTTGCACCAGTGGCTGACAGTTGGTCCTCAAATAAGCTAGCATGAGTAAGGAGAGGAAGTGATCATTCCTGCATCCTTCCCACAGTGCTGAGAGACATTTGCTGTCCTTTCCCACAATCCAGCTCAGATTTGAAAGGTTTCTGTGGCAAATAGAGGTGAAAACATGATTTCTCTACTGTGTGCCAAAGCCTGGACGGCAAGCACATGTATTGGTGCTCATGTGTGTGGGAAGGGGAGGAAGCCACCGCATAGCAGGGAACCATATAAAAAGGAAAATTATTTCCTGTGGTCTGAAACTTGATGACCACCCTAGTGCTTCTGTTGCTAAAACTTCAGGGTGCAGCCTCACTGTTAATGGAATTGCCTGAGGAGTAATTGCCAGGTATGACTAACGTTCCTTGTGTGTCATGAACTGACATAAATATATTTCAATGCCGTGTGCAGCACAGAAGGACTCAGAAACAGATCAGCTGTGAGCCTTTATTAAGTAGAAGAGATGCTCAACTTAGAAATAGTTTCTTTAGAAACGCAGTGTGTGTTTCCCACCTTTGCTTATTGATGAGAAGTTGAAGCATGAGTCCCCGCCCTTCCCAGCACATTGTTAGGTGTTATTTCAAACAGCCGCTTGACAAAATCACTGCAAGAGGCTGAAGGAGGAGGTGCCTTGCCCACTCATCTACCCCTTAGTGGTATGGTTACGGTGTGACCCACAATTGTTAAGCTGGACCCCGTAGAACAGGGCAGTCCCCAAGGAGGGTACTAGCAGTCTGCTGTCTGTTTGGCCCAGAGGAAGCAGCTTTTCATTAATTTCCTCCAGTAGAGGTTTCTGAGGGACTGCACCATGTATGCTTTTCCTCAGACTGACACAGTCTGGTTGGTGCTGGCCACCCATGGGTTCCCATGTTCCTGAATGCTGCTTGTCATTTCAGCCTCCTTGTGGCACTGCGTTCCTGGGATCTGTGCACCAGCACCAATGCTGGCGCAATTCTGCATACACCTTCTGTGAATTTGAGCCGTGAGGTTTAATTATTTTCATAATGGATTATCAAGAGATCTTATCACTGTTGTTGAGGTACTGTTAGCAGAATTTTAAGTGTTAGTAAAATCTGCTTAAAATGGACAACTTTATCCTTGTTCTTTTCATTCATTTCTGTCTCCTGCTGTAGTACTCGTGTTGATTAATATGCTACTTGTAGAAATACACAGGCTAATGATACATGGAAAAGCAAACTGTTTCTGCTCCTGCTTGCATTTCCTTTCGGGTTTGCAGTTTTAAAGAGAACAGCAAAAGCTGACCCAAAACAAATTTCTGCGCTGGGAGTCTTTTACTGATCAAGGTGTGCATGGCAGTCAATTCCATTACAAATCTGAGTTGTCTTTTGTTAAAGTTCCATTGTCTGTTCCAAAATCCTGCTGGCCAGTTCCCTGGTAAACTTGCCAAAAGCACAGCATGGGATGGCATGGAAGAAAGAACCCTCGTTCCAGAAGAGGGAAGTTGTGTGCTACATCAGTTTTCTGGCCTGGCCCTCTGTAGTCCTGAATTCAGTGCAGCTGTGAAGTCTTGGATAAGCTACTTCCCCTCGTTATTCCCCTGGCTCCGATCTATCTGTCTAGAGCACTGGGGTGGAGGTTGCCTTTAATGGTGTTTAAAATGGTGCTTGGAGTACAAGTGCTCCAGAAATACGAATGTAAATGGTGGTGGTGTTGCCTTACTGGATGAGGGGCTCTGCCAATAAAAATGAAGGTAAAGCCCATTCCTGTTCTGACTACCTTCCTTGGTTAGGAGAGACTTTCAAAATGGAGCTCGAGGTGAGACTGCAAACTGGTTGCAATCAATGGGCACTTTCAGACATATCAGGAAGCTTTGGAATAGAACTTTTGTGTGTAACACCAGCTTCACGTTAGTTATTCCATTTCCTCCTATGTTATTTTCAGGTAATAAGGCTGCTGTTTCCCTCCCCTTTTTTTCTTTCCTTTTCAGGGGAGGAATGATCCAGACTTGTGAGCAGTACCAATTTGTCCATCATGTCATGAGCTTGTATGGAAAACAACTTTCTAGAGCAGCAGAAGAATAAGTTCGTGATATTCCTAAAGGCTAAAACCAAGAGAACTTTTGACTGCATTCAGATATATTTCGGATCTGATAAGAGACACATGGTAACCTGGCTGTCTTAGCTGGAAAGAAAGATATCTTATTTTACTTTGATATTGCTTCTATGCTCTTGTTTGCATTGACTAAGAGATGAGGTACACCTTGTCTTAAACACATGTGACAGGACATAATCTTCACCAAAAAAGGCTTATTTATACTGTAAATAAGAATAGTAGCTTCATTTGTTACAAAAGCAAGAAAAAAATCAGAAAAAAAAATCCACTGTCTTCGGTTTGCTTTTTTAAAAAAATCATTGCTAATATATCTAAATACAGTGTGAAACTTTTTGAATTGTCATGCTGAAATGTGCCGTATGTTGACTAAGCTTGAAAGTAACTTTTTGCTTCTTTCTGATTTTTACATATAAAATTACCGAATACTGTGTATATCGTAAACCTTCTGAGCCTCTGCGTTGAAAGATTCAAGTAGATTCACATTGAAATGATGTTTCACACATCATGTTTGCTTGTTGATTTTTTCTAAAGCAGTCCACCACCAGTGTTATCAGAACTAAGGGGAAAAAAAATTTCACAGATGTAAGTCAAATTCTTGCCTCCAATTCTTACCAGCAGTGTGCCCCAGGATCGCGACAGCTGGGTGAGTCTGAGGTGAATAGTAGAAGTTAATCTGAACAGAAATTCTTTACGCTTTACCTTTTCTTTGTTAATATTTTGGCATCCCAGTCTGCTACCAGATTTGATTTTTGCAAATAGTTCCTGTTTTTACGTAATCAGACAAGAATCCAAATACAATTTCCCCTGAAATTTGAGGTTTGAAATCAGGTGAGCTGTTTTGTGAGTTGAATTCATATTCATTAAAATGTAATAATAAAATCACATGTTTTCTATGAGTTTAAACTTGTTCCAAAGCTTTGAGGGTGACCGGGTGCCCAGTGCTTGTTAAAATTAACACAAATGCTATAGCCAGCTTTAAAAACATCAGTCTGAACATGTTGGCTGCTTGTTGATAAATTTGCTCTCAAACCAAATTTAGACAATCATTATCCCATTCTAATCACTAGTCCGGGTAGCAGTGTTTCCTTTTCAGTAATACGGACTGCGTCCCTTGTTTTTCCTTTTAGACCTCAGTCAGACTGTGAAGACTGTAGTTTGTGTTTAACGCTTTGAGGTAAGCAGATGTTTAAGTGCTTTATTGAGCAGAGAAAAATGGAGGTACACAGGACCCTTAACGTGAAGGATGAGTGTTTTGTGAATAGAAGCTGTAATGATCTACTAAAAATATTTTTGCTTCTCTTTATTTGTAACAATAACCAAAATCCGCTGTTTTTATTAGTGCAGGAGATTCTGAGAATTTACTGCACTTCCTAATCAGGAGAAGGTAAAGCAGCTCTCAGAACAATAAGGGCTGGTCCTGCTCCCACTGAGGTTTTGCCGCAGTAGGTGCAGGGTGTAGGGCCTGAAATGTTATGCCTACAACTTCATCACTGTGGGGAGAGTTTCCCAGTATTTCAGTACACATCCTTTGTGTTTATTCTGTATCCATGGACCTGTAAAAATCCTGTCAGCAGATTTTGCATGAACGTGTGGCAAAATGTGTTATCTTTAAACCACTTGATTTTATTGCTGTATTTAAAATATTTCCTTCAGTGAGAAGCTAGCAGGAAGAACTGGCATTCTTTTTAAAAATACTGGTGGTAGTCATTAAATAGAGCAATAAACTTAAGCTTTTGAGCGTAACATGACTGTTAGTTTTATGTAACTCTTGCTAGCTATATTATCCCCATTGCTACGGATTCTTTCGAAGGGTTAACACTATCGCATCCAAGCACTCCTTAGAAATAACAAAAGCACCACTGATGTTCTGAATAACATTGTAAGTGAAACTCCCTATAAATGATGTTTTCAGCTGTTCGGTGCCCTTCAGTGTCAAAATTGACTCGGTGAATAAAATTACTTGTTCTGTCATCAGCTTCCTGTGCATCTGCTAAAGAATATTTGTTGATGATTGATAGGAGTGTGCATATAGGAGCAAAGTTCAATGTATAAGTTGCCTCCTGTACAAGGAGACTTTCTCAATGAGAATTGCTTTATGGCAAACAAGGTATAAAGGACTCTAAGATACTGACTTTGAGGTCCTTCTGCAGATCCTTGGCAGGTAGTAGTTGGCAGTCCTTCATTGTTTTGAGTGGAAGTGAATGATTTATACCGATGAAAGAAATCTAGCCTGCTGTCCACTCCTGTTCTATGTACGTGGAATGTCCTGAGAGAGTGGTCACTGGTAAAATCAGGCTGCTTTGCATCAACTCACTAGTACAAAGCAAATGTCAGCCTAGTTGCACAGTCTGGTTATGAGGGCTGCACTGCTGCCACCTCCTACCACGCAAGAGCGTGCCACTTGGTCAGGATCAAAATATTCAAATGCCTCTTGAAGTGTTATTGTGTCTAAAAGATTTGAAGCTAATCCTCCTATTTACTCTTCGGCCTTACTGTAATTAACATATTTCTCGCTCTTTCGTGTGCTCTCCTCCCCCCCCGACCTCATATTTGAGGCCTGAAGGACCTTTTATCAACTGTTCTGATCTCTTCTGACGGCAGAGGTAGTCTTAAGAAGTGCTTAGGATTAGCAGAAAGGAACTCTGGCCATGCAGAAGCACTTGAGATGAGTGGGGCTTCTGCTTCTATAATCAGTAGGTTTGAAACTGAGGTGACAATAGGAACTAAGCTAAGCTATGTGTCTTACTAGACTTCTGTTTTTACTGGGTACTCTATTAAAAGAAAATTCCTAGCACACTTCCTCTACTCTCTCCAGCTCACTGCCCAGGCCTCTCTGTACCAGAGACTATAGCATTAATACCTACAACACAGTTGTTTCCTAGAGGACTGAATTCCTCTCTCCAAATAGGTTAGCATATAACAAACTTGAGATTATTTTGTTTAGAACCAACTGTGATGTCTTCTGTTTCGTAAGCTTTTTCATACTTCGTGAACAGGGCTGAGCCTAGCTCAGCGTCTCATTTGTTCGCTGGTCATTTGATCGTTGGGCATCACACTTAAGCAGCATTATCCTGTTTATGTTTCTGTCATGGTAACAGACTAATGACACACTCTGTCCTTTTGTAGGTACTCTGAGATCAGCAGATATACAGGGTTATATAAAAACAAAAACTAAGATTTCACTTGAGAGCAAGAGCTGTCCCCAGCTAAAGCACAACCGACTCTCTGAAGGATCAAGATAAAGATGGCTTGGCCAAATTATTCTGAAACATCAACTACCTAGCAGTCATGTATGGTAGAGTGTTGCGTTTACTTGTAAGACTTTCAAAAGTAGCTAACAACTCTGGACGTTTCCTCTGCAATTAGGAAGTTTTGGAAAAACTTGTTCTTAATCTGTGAATTTGCAGTTGCAAAAGGGCTTGAGACTGAAGAGATCGCTAAACAGGACCTTGGTTCCTGTCACTTTCTGTGCTGTCTCTGCAGTGGAAGAACCATGCAGCTTGCACGCAGGTGGTCTTAGAAAGTGGATGTCTGTTGATTGGTGAGTTGGCGCGTTTTAGAAGTGGATCTCCACTGTTGTTTTTGATGTGTTCTTTTCCTGGAAACCACTTTAAACAAAGGGAAAAGGTAAATTTACGATTTGTTAATCGTAACTCTATCGTAACGTAATGTCTATTTTTGACATGAAGCATGCTTTATAAATTTGCTAGGGAGAAAGAACAAAACACTTTTTATGAGATACATTGGGAATAACCTTGTTTCTTCTGCCAAGTCTGTAGATGTATATTTGCTGATGTCTGTGAGAGTGACTGTCAACTTAGGATAATGTAGGGCAGCTCAGGAGTCCTGCAAGAAAAATAGTTACTTCATTCAAGAGCACAGAAGAAATATGTCAATGAAAGTAGCATTTGCACCTTTGTGCATAAGAGACAGACAGTCAAGGAACTGCATGCACTAGACAACACAAGCATTGATTTCTGATGTCTAAAAGTGAGTTTCACATACTCACAGAGAGGTGAATTCCTTCTGTTACAGGCAAGGAAAGAGAAGAGTCCACTCTCCTCTGAGTACTGATACAGATCAGGCTCCAGCACTCAAATACAACAGATGCCACATTCTCACAGTATGGTGTGAAAGTCACAGAAAGGTGTACGATTAACTTCTGTGCAGAAGACCTACCCAAGCTTGTGCGCCATGTAATCCACGGCAGGGCAGCAGTGTCAGGTCTATTCAATTGATAGCAAAGCTGAAAGCAGAGAAAAGCTAAATTATTACTCAAAATTAAATGCTATGTTGGCACCAGAGCTGGCAATATGGCTCAGAGCATTTAAGAAGATAAAGCTTAAACAGTCTGGCAAAGGACTCAAGTATTGCAATTCCTGGCCCTTTCTCTCCTCTGGACCATGATACTCAACTTCTGTGTTCCCTATTGCTTCTTTATCTGCCTATTGCTTCTTAGGCTTAAAATAGAGTTAAGTCACTGTATTGCACTAGTTTTAATCCAGTATGTTGATAGGCAGTGTTTTCCAGGGATCGTCTCTTCCCTTAGAGAGAGCCTGTCTTGCCAGACACTCTTCAGAGGTCTCAGCCTCTTCTGCATACCTTTTGATCTCAATACATCTCAGAATTTTGGGGACAGAGAAGTCTGCAGTACCGTGCATCTTACTAAAGGCATTTCTTCTTTGGAAATGTGGTGTTTGCCCGAGTCAAAGTTTTCTTACTATGACTGGCCTTAACTCCCCTAGTTGCAGGAGCAGCTGCAAGGTGTCTGCTTTCCTCTGAAAAGGCAAAGCCAGCAGTTCTCTCCAGGGATCAGAGGGAAAAAGTCCTGCATAGATCCTTTTGCTCTTTCTCCTTTGCATGCTTAGCTCGTTTGCCTCTGAAGAGGACACAAGGAAGACTGTCAGGAATTAAGTAAAAACTAATAAGGCACAACAGAAACCTCCTCTTTTAAATTACCTTTGACTCCTTTTGTCTCAAAAGAAGGAAAATCAAATGTGATCGGTTTCACTACATCCACTGTCACCTTGGTCTTTAGGCTGTTGTGAGGAATATGGAGAGCAAACACTGAAGCATCACAAAGGTCAAGGTAATGAAGAGATCATTCAGAGTCTCTCCTCCCCTTTCTGAGGCCTATGTCTGGCAGTGTGGCCAGACTTCATGTTCTAAACTGAAAGATGTTCTCATTCACATGCATTGGTTTCCCCTCCCAGCAGCATGTGTGCATACGCACTTGCCCACCCAACGTGCCACAGTAGCTGGGATAAGAACAGACGTGAGGATTCATGAGCACGGTGAAATGAACATGGAAAGGGACTGCATGATTTTTGAGTCACTTTGGATAAGTGGGAGGAATTGGATTGGGTTGGCAGTGGTTTGTTTTTGTCGGGGAAAATGTGACTTCCAGCCCAGGTACCAGGTTTCTCTGTACCCAAGTTGGGTCTTGTTCCTGAATTAGAATATTGAAGAGGTAAGTGAAGGTTGGGTCCTTGATAGATTTATTAGACAAGCAATAAGTAATGCCTGACCCACTTTACAGCATGACCGATCCCATTTCCATGCACTTCTGATTTGATAAATGCATCGGTGTTAACGCTAACTTCTAGAGAAGGGAGCACAGAGCCTCTGTCTTGCTGGAATCTTTAGCCTGTGAACTACAGCATGTGTTTATTTTGGCTGTCTGTATATGGTATTTTTTGCTCACTGGTAAAGTTGACAATGTTTCAACCTCTGTGCATTTTTTTCTTTATTTTTGTTAATTTTTTTCCTTCCTCTTTCTTTCGTAGACTAGCAGAAATCATCTTAAAATCATCAGAAAAGGTGGTGTATTCCCAAGGGGCTGGGTTGCCATTGCATTTTCAGAGTTTACCCCTAGAATTATTCCTGACAGAGACTATTAGAATAGAATTATTTCTGACAGAGGCTGACAGCCTTTGGAAGTTGACTAGATTTTGATGTTCTTTGGTTTTCTAAGCTCCTGTGTTTTGCAAAGCATAACCCAGGTGCCTCCTGCACTAGGCTCCCTTTTCATTTGAATTTAACATAAATACAGAATAGATAACAGTGGTCTGTTCCAAACAGAAATCGAATGCGATCATTTAAGAGAAGCAGTTTATTGCCACTAGTTCAGCCTTCATCGCAAGCAAGATATGTAGTTTGTGTCCCTCAGAATTGATAGACCCATATACAGGTAAAACAGTCTCTTGTACCTGCACTATTTCAGCGCTGCTGCTGTTAACACTAGTAAAGTAAAAGAGAGCTAAGTACACAGGCTGAGATCTGTAATTCATTCTCATCTTGAGAAGTACCTTACTCGTTGGGAATGAAGTCCTGCATATGAAGAATGGTGCCAGACTCTCAGACTTATGAAGGAGTAGAAGAGAACTGATTAAAGAATGACCTTTGTAATCTAGAGGTGTGAACTGATTTTCTGAAGAGGCTAGTCCCTGTGTGAGTAACTGAATGAACTGACTGGACTTGGAAATGGTAGAAACTGCTGCGTGTATAACTTCAAAATAAAGCCAAAGCCCGGCCGTTTCACTGAGGTGTGAAAGGAGCACTGGGCACTGACTTAAACACCAACGCAGGATTTGTTGAACCTTTAACTTTGAAACCTGGACCCCCGTATTTTGTTTTTAATGTGAAAAACAAGACTGGTAAGTTGTTTCATAGTTTACCTTTGATCAGGGTTTTGAAATGGTATAACAATCGTAAGAAAACCTGGGATTGGAGAGGTAATGTTTATTTTTAAATAAAAAGGTATCCTTTTGGCCTACAGAAGTTTTACTCCATTTAGCCTCATACTTGAAGTTTTATTGTCCTGTTATTCCAAGACGAGAAACTGCTGAAGCCAGTGGAAAGGATGTAACACCATAGCCCACAAGAGGCCAGTATGTGTTTAAATTTTGAACTACTCAAAGCCGCATTTGTCCAGTCTAAAGGGACACAGGCATCTTTCTAGGAATGCAATGATCTGCAGGACTTCATGTGAGCTGAGGGACACAGAAGGGTCAGTAATGGTCTTGAAAGCTCCTGTCTCTGCCATAGGAATGATCAGGACCTTAGCAGCTGGAAAAAAAAAGGTAAAATATACATAAACATATATTCTCAAGAATGTCCTGATACTTTGTATTCTGTGGCTGTGTGAGATCAATAGCTTTAGTCTCATATCCGCTTGGCTTTTCCTTTCCTTCCCTTTCCAGGAACGGAACCTTGTGAAGTACCACTCTGAAGTATAACTCCTTGAGACACTTAAAATCAGGAGTAAAAGAGCTGTGAAAAGTATGATGTAGGGAAGACTCAGTTACCTACAAAAGAATTAGTCAAACTTGTCCAACTCTTGTCTTCTGTGTAACTGAAACTGAAATTGCCGTTCACTTGCACCAAGTCTTTGTTGCGTGTACTTCAGTGGTACTGACAAGTCTTTTCTTGAGAGCTGGTTTGCCTGTAAACGTGCACTGATTCTGTTGATAGCAGACGTAGTAAATACATTGTGATAGCCACGCGGTATGTAGTGAGTAAAGTTAATCTCTCTGCAGGGTACCTGTGGGTTGATTCATGGTGTATCTGTGTTCCTGAGCACAGAGGGTTGTCTGTGTTATTTTGTTTTCTTTCTTGTCCACAGTCAAGGTATGGGCAAGTTGAGTCATGGTGATGGGCAGTAACAGGCAATGTCAAATCCTCCAAGTGCAACTTTTTCGGCTCTGGAAGTCAGTTCCAGTCTCATCAAGAAACAGGAAATCTTGTAATCTGACAAGGCTTCCAAAAGCTCATTGCTTACTATTATGGGCAATTTTTCTAACAGTGCTTGCTCTCCTGACTGAAGGATTACAAAAGGTAACAGCCCATCAGTTCAGAAACAGTCTGTTTCTTACCAGCCATTTCTGCTCCTTAGCTGGCACAAGCTACTGGCTCTTAACCTGTAACATTTTCATGTTCAGAATATCTGTGGCCAAGGATGAATGTTTTGATTAGGTAAAAGAAATATAAGTAAGGGGAATTTCATTTTTAAGGTGAAAGGAGGAAATGCTAAAATGGTGTGTTAGCTTTTAAACTGTGTCACTGTGAGCTTTGTAGGATTACAAAATCCAAATAAATCCAAAGGTATGCAGAGTTGTGCAGTGGAGCAGGTGAGTAAAGCAGCATGGTATATGCCTTCTCATTTTAGCACTTGGTGCTACTGTCGTGGATTTGCCCCATAATGACTGAGGGTGAAATACTCTCTTTTCTAGGGTATTTGGGATTATAGAGTAACATCTTGTCTCTTCCTAACCAGCCCACATCATTGCTGTCACCAACAACAATGACCGCTGGTATGCAAGAGTGAAAGGGTGGTAAGGGTGGGGAAGAGGGGACTCGTTTGGGCAGACAGATCTCCCCCATATAACAGATCTGTCACTGTCTGAAGTGACAGAAAGATCGTATGAGTATTATATATCACAAAAAATCACAAATCAGTCCTGTCAGTGTGCAGAGGACTGCTAATGAACACATTTCATTCTCGGAGTGGTATCTGTGATGGATGTAAAGTTGTAATAAGTACAGTAAGTAAGTAAAGTGAGGTTAACCTAATCTCCTCCATAAAGCAGACAGGACAAGAAACCATGCATTTAAAATAAACCCAAACAGAGAACATAGGTAACAGGCCCTTGTTCCGTTTCACTCATTCATTAATTCCAGTGTTTCTTCTTGAATTTTAGGAGACAAAGCGATATTCAGAGCTAAAGTTAAAAGTAAACCAAAGTCTAATGTAACATGGAAAAGAGAGAGCGTGTACCAATAGAAGAAGGATCCAGAATGTTTTTGAAAGTATTTATAAGAAGTATGTGCTCAGGTAACACACAATTTTTTTTCTTGCCATTAGCTCATTGGCGTTTTCATTTCCACAGTAAAAACTGTGAAAAAAGAAGAAAAACTTAAGCACTATAGTATTGCTCAGCAGCAATAAAATGTCCCTGTTTGTAGGCTGCTGCAATACTGCTACTTTCAAATACTGTTGTGTGTTTATAGGGCAATGTTTCTGATCAACAGGAAAAGAGCATCAGAGCAGGAACCACTATTTTTGTTACTTGGTTTTGTGTTTAGCACAGTGAGGCCCTAATGCCTGTTGTGTGCCATTCAGGCAAAAACAATGGTAAATCTTAATAAGTCATGGTATTCAAGCTATATGTCCCAGTTCAGCCCTGTTTAATTTGTGATGTCCCATGGCTGCGAAGGTTTTGTTCTTTTCCTTACTTTCCTTGCTCCGTCCCTTTCTCTCATCTCTCCTTAATTCTTGGTTTGCTCTCATTCACCTCTTCTCTCAGGCAGTTCTTTGTTTACAAGTCTGCCAGCCAGGGCAGGTCAAACTCTTTTTCTTTTCCTACAGTACTCCAGATTCTTAAGACTTAAGGCCAGCAGCTTCCATTCACGCTCCTCTGGTTTCTCTATTGCTTACGTAGTTCGGGGGTGATATTCCCATTCAGTGCAGAGCACCAGAATAAAAAGATGTCTCTGAGAAGAACTGTAGCTTCATTTTGCTGCCTTAGGCCAAGAATGGACCTGATCCAAAATACATCCCTGTCAGTGGGAAGACTTCTGTCTGTTTCTGGGGCTTTGGGAAGGCTGTAAGGGATCTTTAGGGAGGAGTGAGCATTGGATTTGGCCTCATAACTTCTGCTCTCAGAGATTCTGCATTTTCAAAATATTAATGATTTAAAAAATACTGGTTTAAACACAAATAAAAAGAGGAATTCGCTAATTCATTTGCCTTATCTGCTCCCCACCACCCTAACCTATGTGGAGCTTTTGCTTATTGCTTTGTCTGTGTTTTTTTCTTTCCAATCTGAATGCTTCTCCTGAGATGATACAGATAGCTACAAGTATGTAGTGTCCAATACCCGCACTGACGCCATCTACACGGTATCCGTGATCATGGCTAAGGGTAAGCTCTAGAGGTCTGGCTTGATTAGTGACTAGACCAGTTACTAACAACTAGACCTGGAAGAATTTTTAAGTTAGACAAAATGGAGAGTCTTTGCAAGGCAGATTTGCTGCAAGTAGAGTGGGATGAAGCAAGATGAAAGAATCTATACCCTGCTGACTTTACACTGAGCACTGTGTGTGTTACCCTCTGCATCCACTGGACAAAAAGAACATATTCTCAAAGGTGCAAGCATTGTGCTTATTATGGGGAAAAACCTTTGTGTTCCCTGAGAAAAAACTTATGCAAAGCATACGAGTATGAAATATGTGCTGTGCCTCACCAATGTGAATGGGAAGGACCCAGGCACCTACAGTCGTCTTGTGGCTGACAAGAAACTCTCTGTAATGCCGAGAGTGATAGGTAATCTTTGTTCTCAGATACACGAGGTTCTGTGTACAACATCAACAAAAATTTGAGGGTCAGAATTGGTGGGCCAAACTGTGACCTACTTTCTTTTCTTGCATGTCTTTGCAGCATTCATGATTCACTTACAGGCTCAAACAGAAATCTAACATTGTACAAGTCATAAACCAACCCACACGATTACCAGAGCACCCATGTGAAAATACCTTTCCTGAGATAGCAGATTTCAGTTTGAAGCCTAGTTATTATACATAATAAGCCAAATTCTCCACTGATGTCAGTATGGCAGGGGTGTGAGTCACTACTGAATTTGGACCAGTTGTAGTGGAAAAGATGGGAATGACAAAATGCACCTTGGCAGTGTCCTTTTAGTGGAAGTGAACTTTGCTCAAACAATGTCACAGGACTTGGGAGTGAGTGGACGGGCCTGGGAATAATGACAGCGATTGTTTTTCATCTGTACGTGCTTCCTACAACCAGCCAAATGTGTGCCTGCTGTTTGAAAGAAAATCAACCACATTAGATACAGCAAACTTGTTTTAAATTAATGCTATGTAAAAGTGATGCTGCCCACTTGCCTTACCTGTTATTGCAGTAGAGCCATGTCTTAAAGATAAGCTTTGCCATAAGTACCATTCTCTAAGTATAATACTTATCTTTTTGGTAAAGCCTTTAGCAGGGCTTGGGCACAGGCTATTTGGTAGTGTGGCAGATCACCTTAAGCCAGATAGTGACCCTGTGCCAGGCTCTGCAGATAATGCAGGAAGATGTCAGTCCTCCTTCAGCTTGCCAAACGGTTCCAGGTATTCTTTTAGTTGTCATCTGCAGTTGCCTGAAGCCATTTACTTTACAATGCTCTACAGTAAAGGAGAGGAAAAAAAAGCAGAGCTAAGACAGAAGAACTGAACAGCGAAGCAGTCTGTCTGTTGGTAATCAGCTTTTACTGAACTTCATGATCTGTAGTTAGCTTAATTTTTACTGAAGTTGAAGGAATGAATTGGTCTTTCTCCTACCACTCAAGAAAGAAATCAAAATGACTTCACTGAAGTCTAGCTATTTAGTGTAGGAAATCAAGAAGTAAGCAGAACAGAATGAATATTTGTCTTTTTGGTATTTTAAGAGGTGAGCCTCTAACTCCTGACAGAACTGAAACCACTGAAAGTGACTGAAAGACAGACAGCAGTGTTTGAAATCTGCCTGCCAAAGAAAGTACAAAATTTCAATGGGAAAGTTCAACGGGAAAGGGTTGAAGTGGGATGATAAATAGTATCACATCTGATGATGGATTGGCCCACACTATGAAAATTAAGGGATTTCTGTCCAGTGACTTTAAAGAACTCAGTTTTGAGACTGGATGTCAAGTGCAGAATGCTCCACCCTTCATTGATCATAAGTAATACAAAGCAAGCATCTTTGGGCAGTGGGTGGATCAAACGCAAGATAGTAGGGTTTGAGCTGCAAAATCCATAAAGCTAAAACACAAAGCCCCAGAGCTTGGGCTGAAAAAAATGGAAGCGTCAGTCTCTTAAAGCTAGTCTGTGGACAGACAAGCAGATGAGCATCAGGACCTCATTTTCACACTGGAAGTGAAGTCCCAAGCCTGGAATCTCTCTTGCACAGGAGCCCATGTTAGATCCTGCAAAAGCATAGCCACCTGTTTTTATTTATAAGGTTCTTGCTGGTTTGTGCTACTTTTAATTCCCAACCCCTTCCTCTTTCCCAGCAGCTCCAATTCAGTTTGTCAGCAATCTCCAGAACACCCAAGTGAAGAAGAAGGGTAGAGCCTGCCTGGAGTGCATGCTGAGTTCTGGAGATGTCACCCTGAAGGAGGTGTAGAATGGACGAGCGATTGAGACGTTTCCGCAGTACATCATGAAGCATGAAGGGGAGAGATCAGAGCTTATCATTAATGCTGCTGAGCTGAGTGGCTCAGAAGATGGTGACCATAATGAGCAGTCCAGCAGTGCCAGTGAGGCAAAGAGAGAGGAAGAGGAGGAGGGATAGTAGTATTTACACTGTTCTTCAGTGAACTCTGCAGAGGAGTAGTGCTGCTTTGCTATAACAGCTAGGAAACTGATGTGAGATAACACTGCTCTGCAGTCCGTTTATTGTTTAACATGGAATAAGCCGATAGTCTGTGCCCCCTCTTGGTAGCATGATGATAATAATTAAGGACTTCCCTTTGCTGTATAAAGTGGTATAAGCATGAAGCAGTAAATCTTCCATTTAAGTCCTTGCACATGTCACCTAAATAAGTCTAGTAAAGTGTACCATGTTTTTTATTTTAATCAGGGTTGTCCTAATGAATTCTTACCTTGATTCTTTAAAGCGACCCATGGGACGTTTGACTGCAGTCTGCTGAGGACCGGCAGCACAACATGAGGCCGGTAAATATTTAATATCACATTCGTTTTGTGAATTAATTTCACAGTAGCATTATTGATGCTGTAAACTTAAGTCTATGATCTTTATAGAAAGACACAAGGCTATTAAGAGTGGGAAAAAAAAGTTGGAAAGCTTAGCATCATGCTCTCAGCATAGGCTGGAGAAGAATTTCAAAGTTAGGGGGTGGATTTTAGTGGCTGTTAGTATTTGAGATGACTTCTATTAGATGTTGACCAGCTTTGAACTATGCCCAAGTGCCTTTCATGAAAAGTGCAGCATTTTAAGACCATTTTAAAATGAACTGCATGGGAGGAAGATAAAATTACACTAGTGTATCCTTTACATGTTCAGGAATAACTGAATATTCCATTGGTAGGATGGTATGAAGGAAACTTCTGGGGTCAAAAGAAGCTTGCTATGAGGTCAAGCATGTTTTCTCACATGGAAAATTGATCTGCCCTAATGCCCATCCTTGACAGATGTCTCTGGAAGCTGGTCTCTTCCTAGTAGTCTTGCGTTTTCTGTGTCAGGTGATGCCCTACAAACCCTGTCCTGGCGTATGGACTTGGGTGAAGGTCACTCTATTAGTTGGATTTTGGTCATGTATTTCATATATTTCATGTATTTATTTGGTCAGGTCTCCCTGCCGTTAAATACCTCCTTGGTGTTAGAAGTACTCAGTCAACAATCGTTCTGCAGTTTTTCTGTTCACATGCTTCCACCAGGATTTCTTCCAGAGACGTTTGCAACCATGAAGAGTACGTGTGTGACGCTCATGCTCAAATTGGGAATGCTGCCGAGCTTGCTGTTGTCCTGAATGACACAAAGGTGGAAGGAATATGGCTCAATGATGGCAAATAGGTAAAATGCCCATGATATGTTCAGTATAATGAAAGGCTGCAAAACCCTAGTGGGAAGTTTTCTCCAAATAGCTACTGTGGGACTTGGCCTGGTTTTTATAAAGGGCTTTTGATCGAGGACAAACAGACAGATAAGACAAGAATTAATCTAATCTTTCTACTGCAGCCTCAGTCTTACTAAGTTTTGGCTTGGAATCTTGGCTTTTAAAAAAATTTCCTTACCAGTCTCCTGTAAAGATGTTTTCACATTTTCTCATCCATTTTCTCAGCCTGCAGACTCACATTGTTTCCCACAAGGTTGGCTTCTCACCAAACACCCTTCTCCCTCTCCCAGTCTCAGATTTTCAGAGTAATCAGTAAATGTATCCTTTGCATGCTAATGCACACCTTTCGTTACATGCCACGTGGCTCGTCTATGCAGATGCATAGATCGCTCTGTCCACATAACACTGAATTCGTTTTGTCCATAGATCACAGAGTATTTCACCAGAGTAGGAGCTAGAAATCCTGACCACTTAGGCATCTTAGGGCAGGAAACTCTGATCAGAGGATTCAGGGACAGGACTGGAGATGGTGTTTGTTGCAATGTGGGTTGTTTCCTGCCTCAATAATCTTGTCAGATTATGGACATGAAAAGGATCTGGATAGTGAAGCAGGGAGCCATCCACAAACTCATCACTGACAGAAGGGGAGAGGAGCGTGAAGGGAGGTACACATTCAGAGCCAAGGGGGCAGAGAGTGGAGCAACAGTTGCCATTGGAGGTAGGCACCCCATCTCCTTACCGCTCTTTATCAGGCGTACACAAACCACTGCAGAATCAATGGTTCATCAGGTCTCCTTACCTGGGCCTGTACCATTTTACAGGCGTATCTATGTGCATGAGCAAAATCTCTTCTTTCTGCTTCTTTGTTCCCAAAGGGGAGAACACTGAACAGTCATACTGGGTGATTTTAAGTGACTAAGCTTAGTTTTCTGTGTAAATCAGTGATCAAGAATTTTGGCCTGAGCCTTTACTTCAAACATTGTTGTCATGAGCAACAAGAAAAAACACCTTTTCTGTAATTATATATAGAAATATATAAATATGCGTATTCCTCAGCTCTTGGCAGCCAGATGGCGCCGGATGGACTTTGAGACGTCTGCAGCGTGAAACGAGCCTCTCTCTCTCTGCTGAATCAAGGCAAGGTGGATAGATACCGCTGCACAGACAGCGGGACACACACAGCAGTAACGATGCTGTGGCTGCAGCACCGAGTATTTATCATACCTGTGTTGCAGTAGAAACCCATTCACCTCGAAGCTTTGATATATGTAGGGAGGGTTGATTTTCCTGCATTCAAAAATATTTTTGAATGCGTTTTTATGACTTTCAGCAGAAGATTGTAATTTCTAAACATACACATTGTGTGGCAAAAATAAAAGGGAAAACACCAAATATGTTTAGGAACCTGGTTATTTTTTCTGTTATTGTGTGCAGGACATCCTTATCATTTTCCCATATTGCTCTGTAACAAATGACGGAGCGTTTTCTTCACAAGCAGTACCTAACTTTGATTCTACTATCTTTATCATGGTCATAGCTATCCCAGTGTGGCCATAGGGAAGAACAGCACAAAGAGCTGCTTCTTGTGCCTTGCAAAACTTAGAAACTGCCTGGAATCAAATCTCCAGGCCCTAAGGAAGTGAGGAGCTTTGGGGCTTGCTGTTTCCCAGAGGTCCCTCTTTTTCTGCTGAGCTCAACGACTAAAGGAGGTACGAGAAACAGAACTAAATTAACTGAATCAAAACACACTGAAGATTTTGAGTGTCCCCAAATACTTTCACAAAATAGAGGATTTTTATATTAAAAACATGGAGTGTATGAAGGACCCAGCTTTGGACCACCTTTTCTGGCAATTCGCAGCCACAGGAAAGATGTCAAGCTATATTTGCAGCTGCAGCTTTCAGATGTCTTCTATTCTTTCTGGATTCTCCTGTTATTGAAGAATCTGTCCTCGAGCTTTTGCTGTTACTGTGAAGACTAAGCATACAGCAAGCATCAAGGTGCCTTTCAAGGCAAAGCCAGTGCCCAAAGTCACATGGTTCAAAGATGGTATTCAGGTGACAGAGGAAGAGAAAGCGGTGATGGAGAAAGCCAGTGGCTGCGTTATGATCAAAACCTGTGTGAGAGAAGACAGTGGAGCCATTGTGCTGAATCTGAAAAATGACTGTGGCTCGGCTTCTGACAATGCTTACCTCAATTTAGTTAGTAGGTCCTAATTAATCATTTTATAGCAGGACAGTCACTCGTAGATATGTTGGGTTACAGAGACTGTAATTCAGACCTCCTTTTAAAAAACCTTGCGGTGGGGCAGACTGTGAGTTGTCAAATCAAGTGATTCAAGACAGTTTAGTTTTGCCATAATTTACAGTGATTTATACCATGACAGGATATGACCCTCTAAATAATAGCCCTCCGTGTCCCTCTGGCCAGCTGCTTACGCTGCAGACAAACTAAAACCGCAACCCCCACAGCAGAAAGCAGAGTTCCTGTAACACATGGGGAAAATGTAAAATGAGATGGAAAGCACCGAAAGGCAGTGGAGGAAAGCAGGTGACTCATTTCATCATCAAGAGGAGGATGGCTGGAGAAAAAATCACGGATCAAAGTAGGGGTGGTGGAGAGCAACTACACCACGTTTGCTGCAGAGAAGGCGGAGGAAGAGAAAGCCTGCTAATTCAGAATACATGCCATCAACTTTGAGGGCCTCACTGAGCCCCTGGAAACAAGAAATTTTTGCTAGAGAACCTATTAGCCAGATGTTTTCAATGTGGTTTCACAGTCCCCCTTCCCGTCGGTTTTGTCCTCTTCCTCCTTGCCAGTCCCCAAAAGAACACTGTCCCCTGTGCTTCAGGGGACAAATTCCAGGGACAGAACTTAGAAGCTGCTAGCCAGGATCAAACACCCAGGACCTTTCACTGCGAATGTTTGTGGACTCAGAAACCCCTCGGCATGGACTGGCCACAGGAGAGGACTGACTAACAGACTGTTCTAGTCTCAGTTACGTAAGCTTAGTGGGATACGNGGGGACAAATTCCAGGGACAGAACTTAGAAGCTGCTAGCCAGGATCAAACACCCAGGACCTTTCACTGCGAATGTTTGTGGACTCAGAAACCCCTCGGCATGGACTGGCCACAGGAGAGGACTGACTAACACACTGTTCTAGTCTCGGTTACATAAGCTTAGTGGGATACAGCAGAAATGAAAAGTGGCTTTCTCTGGGAAATATTGTGGGGGAGGAGGGAAGACAATGTAAAAGGGAATGCTTAAAAAAATTTTGTTTTGTAGCCAAAGAAGAAGATACGTCAGCCAAAAACTATCTTGGTTAGAAAACACTGCTGAACTATCTTCTGGGAGTTATAGTTCAGGTACCTCTTGTTCCCATTTTTCTTTTATGGACTGGGATCCCCAACGACAGGAGATTTGCAGTCTACTTTCCCCAAGACCTGAGTGTATCACAGAAGGTACAGTGCAAAACGGTGCTTCTGGCCTATTGAAACATTTCAGAAAGAAAATTACCAAATTGAAGTAATATATTTCTGTTTTCACCTAAAACTTTGCATTTTTCTCCAGGAAGGCATTTCTGAGCCACTCTGTAATGCATCACAGAAAGAGCTCGTTTTCAGAATAATTGTAAGTGAAATGTTTCAACATTTGAAATGACAAAGGGAAGTTGTCTTCGTTTAGTCAGCTGTTCTATCACCCAGTGACCTCTTGCCACCCAGGAAGGGGAATCAGGAAAAGGAAAGGAGACCCATGGGTTGAAATGAGAATAGATTTAATAAAAGAATAATAACAAAGTAATATCAATACCAGTACTAATATAAAATACACAATGTTATACTCGGCCCATATAGTGGTGGCAAGCTGTGNGAAAGGAGACCCATGGGTTGAAATGAGAATAGATTTAATAAAAGAATAATAACAAAGTAATATCAATACCAGTACTAATATAAAATACACAATGTTATACTCGGCCCATACAGTGGTGGCAAGCTGTGCGCTCTGAGCAGTGAGTGCCAGATGTCAAACCCTGTGAGCACCACAGCTCCAGCAAAAGCGTGACAGTCACAGCAAAGGGGAGAATGGTCTCGGGAGCAGAAGGACAGGTGAGACCCTCCAGGGACAGCCACCATTGAGGAAGGAGGGCTGTCCCCAGCAAACTTTCCAACTTATAGTGAGCGTGACATTTAGGGTATGGAATACTGCTGTTAGCCAGCCTGGGTCAGCTGCCCTGGCTTTCACTCCTCCAAGCTTTAGCACTTGGGTTACCCAAAACTGCTAAAGCCCTTGATCACCATGGAAACCCACATACCACGGCCAGCCACAAACTAAAACAAAGTGTCTTATCAACTTTGTTCCCCCCAAATGGGGTACTGCACCCTTCTCAAAAGTGCAGCTTTCCCAAATAGAAAATTGATTCAGTGATTCTGTCCCAGCGAAACCAGGGCAGTGGTAGATGGCAAAGAAAGAGTCTTTAGAAAAAGGTTGTGGACATAAATAAACCTCAACCTACAAGCTGTTCTCCTTGACTTCTTGCTGTACATTCATTCACATATATTTATACACACACCTGTAACACATACACACAATTTGGAGTCAATGAATTCTGATTGTACTGTGCTAATTTGGTTTTCTTCTGCATAGAGCCTGAGATAGGTGTGTCAGCCTAAAGTAGACATCAGGAAAGAAGATGTCACCATCACCTGGAACTTTCTAGCCCAGAATGGATGCTCCGCAGTGCAAGGTTATGTCATAGAAAAAAAGAAAGGCAGAAATCTTTGTGTCCCAACACCAAGGAGTCAGTCCAAGGTCAGACTGTTTTATGTAGGCAGAAGGAAAGTTAGATAAGCTTTGAATGCAGAGCTGAGTATTGATTAATCAAGGAAAATGTCATCATGCATCTAGCAAGGTAAACATTTGACATATGCTGTTCAAAGCGAGATTTTCAGCCCTTCAATAGAAATGGCTTAATACTCATGAGCAACTATGAGAGGGCACAACACTCAGCACCTCTGAAAGTCACACCTATGGATTTGGGTGCTAATTTCAAGCATCTATATTTTACATTTCTCCCTACCTAGATTTGACTGATTTTCCCTGACTTAGACCAGAACTGAATTAAACAAGTGCTTGATTTTGTTGTATCCATCAGATAGCAACCATATGATCCATGTTTAGCACAGCTTGTATAACACATGGGAGTGTTCCTATCGGCAGCAGCATCTGACTAACGAGACTTTTGCTTTTCCTTTTTCTGTTAATATTTTGGTTCTTTCTTGGATTCTTTCCTCTGTCTCATTCAAAATGTTGGACTTCATATTAATTAAGTTACAATCAATCAT
>VZSC01012161.1:8994-44868 GCA_013398225.1 Steatornis caripensis | reverse complement strand
ACAATCAATCATACTATCCAAAAATATCTTCCTTAAAGCACCATTATTACTCATGGTAAATAATGGAAACAGTTTTAAGGCAAATTATTTAATTACTGAGGGTTTTTTTCATAATTTAGTGGAGGTTTAACCTTGCTTGAGGGCTAGATTCTGAAAGACTTGGCCACTCTATTGCGTTCGTTACATCATAGGCAATTCCACTGAAGTCAGTGGAGCAAGACACGAAGGTATTTTTCTCCAGCATGTGTGATTATACCAGGCTATAGACCATAATCTCGTGGAAAGCAAATTATGCATTTTTCCTCTTATTACATGCATCAAAATTCCATCTCCTCCTTAGGGAGAGAGATATGAAAATGGAGCAGACCACTGGAGAAGGTTAGACCTAGTTAAGGGGCTCCCTGAGCCCCTGAAATGTATATTGTTCTCCAGCAGTCTGTGGGCTGAAATTTCTTCTTGTTTATCTCAGTCCAAAAGCAATTAAAAAAAAATTTAGTGACCACTTGGGAACACTGTTATGGGTGATTGGAGAGTCATGTAATTAAAAATGTGTCTCTCTAGGTACCACATTCAAAGTGAATGATTTTCTGGAAGATATAAAGTGAGTTCCATGTGACAGCTGTGAACGGCGCAGGCCCTCAACTTCTTAGCATGCCCTCAACCTCTCGTTGCAAAGGATCCCATAAGTATGTTTCTTTCACTGTTTAATGTCTGGTTTTGCTAAACACATATGTGATTATCAGGTCTATGCATTTATGACTGAAGTCTGAGGGAATGTGGCAAATTCCAACCTGGCTCAATGTAATGGACTGCATTGTGTTTAGAGCTTAACTAAAGGTTAAGGCAGGCATTAATTCTGTTGGCTATAAACGTAATTATATTGTAAGTGCCTGAAAGTGTGGTACGATTCACTTAAATTGTGTAACTATTAAAATAAGATCATAATAACAGATTCCCACGTGGGGGGTGTTGAGCATATCCAAACAGCAGAGATCAACGTGATAAAGGGGCTCTGAGGTGTAGATACCTTTAGTGCTTAATGGTCACGTATAGGTTGCCAAAGGCCTTAATGTATGACAAAGAAAATAATTTCTCATACATGTTACTATGCTCCTTTCATCAATCGCCCATCAATCCTTTTAAAAGAAGAGAAAACTCTTGCAGAATTCATGGAACTTGCTTACATTCTTTTATTTGAATACTGTATTTTTAATAGTAAAGAATCTGTGCCTAGTTCTGGACTGATCAAAATCACAGACATACTCCAAAGGACTACAGTAGCCTCAGAAATGCTAAAATGGGCTGATTTTATTTTGTGCCAGTTGTAGAGAATACTTACTCTATATGACCATATAACTAAAGCATTTCAAAAACAAAAGGCTGTCAGAGGCCAGCAATAAATAGCTTAAACTATTTATGGCATCTTGTAATAGATACAGTAGTGGGCCTTAGTCAGTGCACATAATTTAGGAAAAAAACTGGCCAAGCGTGAAAGCTGGTGTAACTGAAAAATGAGAGAATTCTATGTAGTAGATGAGAGCCTTGAGGTTAAATAGTTACTCAGATGGGAAAGCGTTCAGGTTCCTTTACATCAGAAGACAACATAAAAACAATTTAAAGCCTGAAGCTATGATTCTTCTATTTGAAGACTTGCATTATTTCACATTAGGCTTAGGAGAATATGTACCGCCCGTATGCAGCATATTCCTTGTGACCCTGTGTGCTCATATGAGTGTTCTGTATAAAAGCCATTAGCATCAAGTTTGTCATGGCACGCTGCACTGGTTGACTTTTTTGGGTTGGGGAGGGCGGGGTGAGGTCATTGCATTTTAGCTGAGGCTTTCAGAGCAGAACGTGGAGTCAAATACACGACTCCCTATTAATTTGATTGAAAACATACAGATATTTTTTAATGTCCCATCATTTGCTCTTCTTACGTATTTTGGAGATCTAACTAGACTGCTGCAAGGTGGACTGAAGAGCAAAAAGCAAGATCCGTACTTTAAAAAAAGACTACTAATTAGTGGTACTGTAATCTTTGGCAAATAAACTTGAAGAACATTAACGGGATCTTGCAAGCCAGTAAGGAAATCCAGTAATCCAAGCAGTTCAGATAGCACCTGTCCACTTTACGCAGGACTGTGAGAGGGATTTATTAAACAAGAGACACCAGGCACTCAAAGGCATACAAGACAGGTTATCAAAAAAGTACCGCAGAGCTCACCAGTCAGCTAGAAAGAGAAGTAAACCTTTAGTGCTAGACACCTCTCCCAAACACATGTGGAGAAAGAGTGGGGGTCAAGTACTCATAGAAGGTGCCTTTTCTAAGCGGAATTCAGGTGGTCCTATGTCAAATGGCGTGAGGATTTTTCTTAAATGGCCAACCTTGGAACAGAGTCTATGTGTATGTGCCGTTTTAGAAACTGCATTGTTTTCCTGGACAGATTTGCTGTGTGTTTACTAAGGCTCCTTTTACCCTAAAACCTTGCAGCTTCAGCATCTTGAAATAGAAACAGCTCTGTATTCACATATGTAAGCACAGGCCTGTAAATACAGCAGGGTGTCACAGAGCCTCCAGGACTGCTGAAGGTAGTGGACTTTTCCAGCTCCAACATTTCTAGCTCCAGCAGGAGCCAGACCAGGAAGATGTGCTGTCGGGGTACATACTAGAGATGTGAGCTGAGAACACCAAGAAATGGACAAAATGCACCAAGATCCCTGTCTCTAGTACCGCTTACACTGGGGAGGAATTGCAGGAGAGACAAATACTACTTCTTAACCCAAGCTGTGAATGAAGCTGGTGTGGGAGAAGAAGGGGAGTTACAGGAAGGAATTCTAGCAGTGCCACCTTCAGGTAAGACCTGCAGTATCTATTCAGTGGAACTCATCTATTAGCTGTTACTTTCTTGTGTTTTTGAAACATACCTCATTTTGTAAAGGGTTATCAAATTCATCTTGCACAAAGGAGCATTTAGCATCACAGCTCTGCTTCTTTTTGATGAGTTTTCAGAGGCGCCGAGAGGAGATGGAGAACACAAGCTGTACAGTCCTTGAGCCAAATTAAAATCATTCTGCCTTCCTTTTTGCTAAGCTGTCACCTGAATGAGTATGTCAGGTATAATGGCAGTTATTTCTTCCCCCATCTGACCTCTCACATCACATCTCACATGTGATTACAAGGTCACTGTTGGAAGATTCTCCGATTCCTGTAATTATACTGTAGTCTGAGTATGGGTACTCAGAGTAGGTACTACAGCAAATAAACCATCATGTTTGAAATGCACGTTTGTTGTAAATATGATGGTACTGAGACAGGATTCTAATTCTTTCAGGCACTCAGTTTGAATGGGATGAACAGTCAGGTGCCAGCGTGCTAAAGTTGAAACAGTATTATCAGATGTCACGCTTCAAAGATACTAATTACCTCTTGAGAATGAAGGTATGATGACCTGCTGTGAAATCCTCACGTAGCTCACTGTTTAAGGTAGCAAAGTATTTAAAACTTCATTGTTTAGGGCTTCTGATCGCTTAATTATTAATTAGGAAATTCAGACTTTTTATGTCTAAGATACTCCCAGGTAACAAAACATGGTGCTGACTGCCCTCAGTAGCAGTAACACCAGCAAGAAAAGATGCACGATTCACACGTCATGTTATGTAACACTGATTCCTGTAGAGTAGAAGGACATTCAGGCTTGACTGAGGATGTTTCAGAAGGCAAACTTCCAGGTGACCGATACAAAAATGGTTGTTTCTCTTCTCAGTCCCCACTTTGGAGCTACACAACCAATCTGTTGAGCACGGCTTTGTTACCACATCTCCAAATAGAGAAACACCAAAAAATCCCAGAGAGGCTGCAGGCTCCAGACAAACTTCTCTGGTGTGGAATGGCAACATGCAGTACTGTCATGAAGAGTATGAGAAGTCCTGTAAGAAACAGACGTTACACAAAATCGTGGCAGAAGGTGGACAGTAAAATTATCTAATGAGGCATTAAATCTGCCCCTTCTTTTTCTTTGTTCTCATTCACTTTTTACATGACCTGTTTTTAGATGTTCCTGTTCCACCTGCCTCACCTCAAATTGTCCTGAATAGGGACTTGAAACTAAGCTGTTGATTGCTAAGGCATTTCTCTTCTGGTGGTACAGGTATTGGGAAAAGAGCTGGCACCATCGCAACCCTTACACTGACTGCCTTCTGCTGAAACAGTTTAAGGTTTCTTCTTCCAGTCTCCAGGCATCACTTAACAGACTGAAATATGGCTATACTTTTATGTGCAATTTCTCACTCTTCTAGTTTTTTAATTTCTCTCTCTCTGTTTTTCTTCCCCCACCCCCACCCCACCCCATAGGCTTGATCTGACTGTGAGGCTGAAGAGCCACATGGTGGTTTGTGCTGGGACAGCACCATGCATTCATAAATCTTTCCTTGTGAGATTCTGTGTTGTGTCCCGTCAGAGGAGAAATCCTGCAATTAGAGTTCTCCTGGGCATCTGGTGAAATATATCTGCAGGGCTATGGAGGCTGTAGTTGTCCTGTGGCCTTTATCACATGAGCTCTCACTTTGGTTTAAAAGAAGCTGACTGTTGGGGAAAACTCATGCAGTGCTTTAGGTTCATGAAGTCCTGCATAGCTGCTCACTGTTTTTACGGCTAATCTTTTTATAAGCCTCCCTGTGGTGGTTAGGGTAGTGGGACTTCTGCGCACACAAGTTTGTCAGCTGCACAATCCAGCTGTCTGCAACTGGAGCGACAGTGTTCAGCAAACCATAGAACATTGGGGAAGCTCTCTGATTCATCACAAGAAGCAGAATAATTTTTTGAGCATGCAACTACAGTTCATGCTAACTGAAGTGAAATCGTTCTTGATTAAACGCTGAGTGATCTGGGGGAGTGGTCAGGTTGTAAAGACAACAGCTGAGGTCCCCACACTGTCCTTTCTGAGGTACAATTTCTATTAGCATGGATGTTGAGCTCATTTCTTTAGAGGCTAAGGGCAATTTCTGTGCTTTCCTAGGGTTTTTTTTAGCCTAGGCTTCTGCACAAGCTGAGGTCTACAGTACCTTGCAGAATCAGCCTCAGCGTAAGAATGCATCTCAGTCTAAATTGTACAAGTTTATCCGTATGGTACCAGCTGTTTTCTCTCAGCTTTCAAGATGATCAAACTAATGAACTGTAGCATGTTTATGTGGCATCTCCCAAGCCAAGCCAGCTCTTTGCACTGGCTGCAATGACACTGTGGACACTGACCTTCCAGACTCACAGGAACAGTGGTATGTCTCCAAAGACAGGCAAGCATAAAAGTTCCTGTCAATGCTGTAGGAAGATGGGTGCTCTTGTACACAAGACTGTGGGCTCCCTTTGTGGCCTTGGGTATATCAGTATCCCCACCCAGGGAAGACACAAGAATACCTTCTGTCCTATCCTATCTATTTAATGGCAATTTCTTCAGGACCAGGCTTCCTTTTACTACATGTATGTATAGCATATTGCATAGCAGTTCATACAGATGCTGTTTAAATTAAAATTCAAGACGGTAGGGGCTATACGTGTGCAGGGAGGGTGATACTATCATGTCTTGACATAACAGAAGATTGGCGTTATAAGCGTCATCTGTCTTGTAGCATATTTCCAGTATGACTGGGATTTGTTTGCTACATGAAAAGCAAAAAAATCTGTAACATGTAGGAGACTGTGTGACTGTATTTCTGGGCCAGAAGCTGTAAGAAGTCCCTAAAAGCACATTAAATTAAATGCTCGGAGGTCATCCAGGCAAGTAAATGCCTTCTCCTTTGTTCAGTCACTCCCTGCTCGGAACTAATCAGTAATGAGGATGTCTTATTAGCAGTACTCCAAAACAAAAATGAACATGCCCCAGCTCATCAAATCAAAATGGTAAGTGATCCTTCTATCCAGTCTGGGGCAAAGCAGGATACAGTTACTCTGAATAGTGCGATCCAAGCCAAACTTCTTTGCTTGGCCAATGCATGTTGTAATAAACAATATAGTCATATAAAACAAACTATAAATTAAACATGTATTACCAGACTATGCTTATATTTCTTCAGAAGCCTGCCTACATGTTGCTAAAATTCTAATCTCATTAAAAGTAATGGGCAATACATTAAAATAACAGGATAAGTAGTGCACTAAAATGAGTAATCAGGTGTCAAATCATGTATTTGTATTTAACAATCAGTGTTCCTTGATCAATGTAACTAGACCATGGGTACGTTACTTCTGTTACATGTGCAGCTAAGAAAGAGCACTTCCAGTTATGTGGCTGTAGTTGTGTTCTTGCATGGAAGGGTTCTGGGCCTGGATTTTACGGAGTCTGAAATAACTTCAGTAACCTCTGTGTATGTAAGTAAGTGAGCGTGAAAAAGTACGAAACAGAGGAAAGCTAGGTTTGTTGCGCCTTCCTTGCAGTGCATTCCCTTGAGCATTCCCTTGATAACAGCCTGCCTGTCTTCAGGCAGGACAGCAGGACACCAGCACATTTCCTGTTCTTCATTATAAATGGCAAGTCACAAGGTTTATTTGCACAAACCTGAGAGATTGTAGAAAAACTTTGAAGGATAAGGAGGAGATAAGCAGTTTTCTGAGAATGAGGTCTCGTAAGAGAATTTTGCCATACACTGCTACATTTAGGATCCTGGGGATTTACCTTGTGGGACCCAATGCAAAAGGAGATAATAAAGACTTCAAGAAGTATGTTTAAATACAGGGTGAAAGTGGAAGATTTGCAGTGGACACTGGAAATTAAATTGCACATGCAGTTCCCCTTGATTCCCCCAGAGCATTCTGTAGGCTATTAATGCCTCAGCAACACCAGCAGAGCAATATCCCATCCTTTACAAGATCACTTGCTTTGGTTTATAATTGGGTGTAATTTAATCATGCATTTCTGAAGTGCCTTGGGAGCCAAATATCCAAAAGCACTGTACAATTTAACGGCATTAGTGAGAGAAGGCATTGATACATCCGCATGGAGCAAAAACCTGACACCTTATTTACAGACCAAGAAACAAAGAAATGAATTGCTCGCTTACAGTTGCATAGCAGATTAACAGGAGAATGAGATTTCTGATTCCTTCCTCTCTTGCTTTTCAGTTTGTATTTGTTTACGTGTTGAGATTGGTATGCTCCTCAGATGCTGAGAGTAATGCGGTGTATTGTTTATTCTTCCTCCTCCCTGAGTTTTCCCTGGTGGGAAAAAAGGTCCAGGTCATGAAATGTTATACCCAACCTCTCTGAGTTTGTACTGTGTAGGAGAAGTCTCTCTGTCTTGATGGCACTGGCTCTGTGTTTGCATGTGCAACAGACAGTGCAGTGCGAAGCAGCCCATAGTGACTCTGTCCTCAGCAGAGTGTGTTGACTTCAAGATGGGAGTATCCCAGGAAGGACTGTGCTTCCCGTTTCATCGCCCCACTGAAAAACCACAGCATGAGCCATGGCAACAACTGCGCTGTGAGCTCGGCTTTCATCAGCAACCCCCACCCAACAAGGACCCTGTACGAGGGCAATATTAGCATCACATCCAAGCCTTAAGTTGTGGTTCAACTCAACAAGTAGCATCTGTCTGCTTATGAGCCCTACAACTTGCAGCTGCAAGCTGATCATCTGTGGTAAGTCAGATTTGCAGCCACTTTTGTTGCACTCCATTTCTTGGGGGTGGTTCCCTCCAGGTTGAGTAACCATAGATTTAGTGTCTCTGAGTATGGCTTACACTCTGCTGTTTTCCAGGGCAAGTGCACTTACTGGGACTGGCACTGTGGATCACACTTCTCTGGGCCAGTTTGGCTCCTGTCCTTGTCCACAAAGGAGAAGATTGCTCAATCTGTAGTTACTGTGGCTGGAGCTGCAAGGGCCACATTGTAAGAACTTACCTTCATACCCAAAAAGCAGCCTGACTTTGTCTTCCTCTGAAGTCACTGAGATTTGTCTTCAGTTGCTTGAAAGCAGTATTGGGTGCCTTAAAATTGCATATTTTGGCTAGCAGGTCTCAGAATTCCCTAGATGGCTCAAAAGCAACTATGGCCCTTTCTCAGTCCTTAGCCAGGCTTGCCCTGCACCCATGGCATACTTAGCACCTCCAAGCAGTCAACTGATGCATTTTGACAACAGCTTTGTGCTTTTTTTACAGATGCCACAGACACTGCGCTGGGTAAACCTGTTCTCTTCCTTTGTAAAATGGCGGGGTTTTGCCAGCATTGTATGAAAGCTGGTAAAAATTTCCAAGACACAAAAAGAAAGAAAATCAGACATTTCATATTCCTCAATATTTCATATTCCTCAACTCCTTTCTGCCTTTATCTATTCTGGAAGCACCCAGTGAAGTTTTACATCAGGTTGTAACACACAGCTTGGTTCCAGCTGGCTCCAAATGGTTCTGTGAAAGTGAACGCTTCCAGGTGCACGGGGTGAGGTTTTACTAACAGTAACCCATGACCCACACGTGGTTTCCCCATGTCACCATGCCCAAACTTAGAGCTTGCAGAGTGGTGTTACAATATGTACAGCAGTGCCTTGAAACAGCTGCGTTCTGTGAGTTTCATCAGACCCTGGTGAGCTCAGTCTGCTTATGATTGAGCAAGGAGCCTTCAAGGTTAAACGTTTGAGAGCAAGAATTCTGCATCCTTTTGTCTGTCATGACACATGTTTCCCCCATGCTCCCTTTCTAGGGAAAGGCCCCGGTGCCTCAGGACCTGTTGTTGATGTCTTAAAAGGAAGGAAAGAGAGAGACACTGCCAGACACAGCTTGAAATGAAACTGATACAGCACCAATAATGAGGGACTATATTTGGAAAGCTATTTTTGTCTGTGATCATTGCTTCTGGACAGCCTGCTGACAACTGCGGAGCCCCCCCAGGGTTTGGTTCTCTCTGCTAATGCGGAAGTAGCTCACTGTGGGTCAGTGGAGGGAAAGGATGTACACGCTGGGTTTCCTGCTCTGATTTTGAAGCAAAATCATGTGTCTTTGTCTGTGGCATACATGCAACTCTTCTTTCGCTGAAGCCAGCCAATGCCTACCTAAAAGACTGAAAGTAGCTTTTCACCATTTTTTAAGCATTCCTGGTGTTACTGGGTCTCCCACTTCCTGCGCTCCCTGATAAACTCCTCCCTAGAGCCACAGTTTCCAGCCATAGCTGCAGGACAGTTTCCTAGTCCCTAAAACTGTGGGACCTTTCCCTGGCTTGGCGTCACTGCCAGCCAGGCTGACACAAGAAGAACCCTGGCAGTGCTGCTCACCTATGTTCACGGAGGGCGGGCAGGCCTGAGGGGCACAAGAACAGCTTTCCGTCCCCTCAAAGAGCTGATTGCTGGCTGGGACTCACCTTCTGCCTTCCCGCTCGTTGAGGTGAGGACTGTTACAATAGCAACTTAACCACTTCAAAGTTATTCCAGGCAGCCTGTTTACAAGTAGAGCTGGCTAAGGAACAAGGTTTGCGAAAGCACTGTGTGGGTGAGGTGCTAATTTAAATTCAGGTTCCTTAATGGGAGCCTATTTCTGAGGCCTCCTGAGGCTCCTATTTACCTTGACCTGGGCAGTCTCTTGGGAGGTCTCTCTGCTGCTAGGGCTATTTGCAGCTGAGTGAGGTGGCAAAGCATGAGTCAGAATAAGAGACTGTAAAACTGATTTTAGGAGATAAGGATTTCACTTCAAATTGACCTTAATCGCAGGTTAAGCAGGATCTATATTCTTGCTGGTTTTAGTTCTGGAAGAGGGGTAGTTACTGCCTGGAGTCAGATGCTGTAGGACATTACCTCTTGCGAAAGCACTCTTTCTTAGGCTGGGAGTTTCTTCAGACCAGGACTTGGAAGACTTTCTTTAGGAACATTTTCTAGAGCCTTTCAATGGTCTTAACCTGGTGACAGGCTGTCGAAAGGGAAAGGAGCGATCTAAGGCATGAGCAAATCTGCTGGTTTGAATAGCTGTGCAGGAGTCTCAGTTGCTGATTTCTATACTGATTCCATGGGAGCTAAACCTCTGTTTCTCAAGTATCTGTCTCCACTCTTAATGTACACTCTTATGTCTCTCTTCTTTAGGGGAGGACACTTGGCATTCTTCTGCTTGGCCATGTTTTCAGTTTTAGCCTTTTTCTTAATATTTGCAAAAACAAATAGGGCATTGCTCCACCTCTATGACACACAGCATCTTTCCTGCTGTGGTAGCTCAGAAGGGGTGAATATCATTGTCCTTAGGCTGTGAGGTAACAGGCTGCAGGGAACACAAAGCCTGTTAGACCCAAAGTTAGTTATTTGGAACAGTGATGAACTGAACAAGGGGACATGAGAATGAAAATGAGAACTCCTTAAATTTGAACTGTTTACTTCGTATGAAAACGTAGACTAGACAACTTTTTCCTTTATACAGCTTTATAAAGCTTTTTAGCCAGAACTTTGTGAGACTTGTACTCAAAACATAGGGTTGGTTGCAGTAACCATGGCACTTAGTCTTGGGGGTTTTTTTCCCCACTTCAAGAAAAAGATTATAAAAGCCGCCTGGACACGGCAACAGAAAATTTGCAGAAGTTAAAGCACAAGATGTAATTAGTGGAACTAGCTCTGCCTGATCCAGCATGCAGAACAGCATTGCTGTGGTGGTGTAGTTTGTCTTTCTTTGTGTGGCTCAAAACGCAGCTGCCCTTGGCTTCTGAAATGGTCAGTTGAACCAGGTGGTAGAGTGGGGCTTCTGCTCAGCAGGAATGCTTCTAATGTTTCTGTCTTCCTTCCCTCTAAGTGGTTTCGGACAGCAGGGTGCATGTTCACAGAATCATAGAATACCAGGTTGGAAGAGACCTCAAAGATCATCTGGTGCAACCTTTATTGGCAAAACCATGGTCTAGACAACATGGCCCAGCACACTGTCCACCTGAACCTTAAAAGTGCCCAGGGCTGGGGAATCCACCACTTCCTTGGGGAGATTATTCCAATGGCTGATTGTTCTCATTGTGGAAAAGTCTCCTCTTGTGTCCAGTCAGAATCTCCCCAGCAGTAACTTATACCCGTGTTAAAGATGTTATTTGTAATTCCATCGGGTAATATATCTTAATGGTAATAAAAAGAGCTAAAGATTGCAGTTCTCTCTTCTATGTGTCAGTTTGCTTCCGCATTGGTGAATAAGAATCCTGCTTCTGAGTTCAGGAGACTTGCGTTCTGTGTGCATGTCCCCAGATAGCCTAGCGGGACCTCCGTGATGATCTAGGCATCACTATGTCAAATTATGTATAAACATCGAGTAAGCCATAAATCTGAAGTACTTAAATCCTTGCAATACCAAGAAAGTAAGTACAGTCTGCAGCTTTGCAAATGAGGGAGTCACTTTGTGAAAGAGCTGGCCGTAGAAGCTAAAACTTGAGATCCAGAAGGGTCCAGGAACTTCACTGCTGGTGGCTAAGACTAGATCAGGAATTACAGAATATCTGAACCCTTCAAGGATCAACAGATTGACAGATAGATAAATACGCATGTATATATGTCGGTGCTCGTTCTTCTAATTTAGAGTGAATTCTTCGAGGAGCCAGTTGTGGAATAAAAGCATAGCAGCGGCCAGCTGCAGACACACACTCGGTCTGAGAATATCGTCACCTTTGTTCCATCTGGATCAAGGAAGGAGGTGTAGGGAAACAGGATGCTCCTCCCAGCAGGCCTCTAAGTTTTTGAAAGGAATTGTAAAAGACCAAATTAAAGAGGAAAGCAGCACCCACTTTTGCCTGCCATTAACCCCTTCAGACTGCTTTGAAAAGAATTTGGTAGTATGGTAGTATGGTAATCAGCCTGGTGCTGATTCATTTTCACATCAGGAACCACTCCACTTCAGAAGGGGAGTATCAAGGAGCCTCTGTTAAGCCTGCGAGCAGATCCATTTGATGGACTGGGAGCAGTTACACACTCTTGTGTTTCTGTGCTATGAAACCTTGAAACCTGTTCCACTCATGACAGATGGCCTGATTCAGGATTAATGAAACAAGATATCTGTGCCACTGCATCAAACAGATGAAGAAATTGGCATCAGATCCCCAACCAGAGAAAAATGTCCATATTACCCTACTTTTTCCTCCTCAAAATTTTGCTGGGATGGAGGGGAAGAAAGACTTGGCCATTTGTCTGGGATTTCTGGGCAGCAAGCTGCCTTCTCCCTGGAAGCGTGGACAAATGGCCGTTGTATGCAGGACTGGCTGTAGCAGCAGCACATGCGAGCATGCGTCAGGGCTCCAGGGCACCCGGGTCGTGTTGTAACAGGAGCCAGGTGCCATCGTCGAAGTGGTGCCTGGTCGGTTTGTGTCGGATGCTCTCTGTGGGGTGCACGTTGCTCTCTTTCAGAGCTCCCCAGACGACGATGCTGTAGCTGGCTGTGACAATGCTGGTCTGCTTCAGTGGGGCGCTGGGTAGCTCCAGGGCAGAGCCACACGACTGATGGGCATAACAATGGTACAAAACTGCCTGCTACAGGGGTTCTGGTGGCTACATACTCCATGATGAAACTGTCACAGAAACAGAAAATGAGCAAGGAGACATTGTATCTGCACAGTAAAAGTACCCAGTAATTAATATTTTTAATTGCTGTTACACACAGAAGAAATGAGAAAAAAAATACATTCCAAACAAAGAATTAAAATAGTAAAATCAGCATAAAAATGAGTTAAGAAAAGATCCCAGATCAAGTGGCCATACTGCATGTGGTGACCTTTACAATCACAGTAAAGGAAGTAAGTGCTAGAGACTTCCAGACGTGGCAAGATGCTTGACTCCCTGGGGGAGAGCAGCTGCTTCGGTCACATCTTTCAGTGCACTCTGCCTGGAATGCGTGGGAGAGAGGCTGGAGTGAGAGGCTCGCATGGGTACAAGACAGAGATATTAGTGTTCAGGACAGACCAGCCGGTCTGCAGTCTCAGCCAGGCAGAACTACTGCTTTCCCAACGGCATTTGCTTTTTCCCTCCTTGTTTTTATTTTGTTTGCTTACTTGCTTGCTTGTTTTCTACATTTTGGAGGTTTATTTAACAAAGCACCAGGTTCTGCTAGTGTGAGCCTTCCTTGGAGCAAGCTTGCCCAGGTGAATTAGGAGCAAGGCCCAGTCCAGCAGGAGCCTGCACAAGCAAGGTCTAGATCTTTGTGTTTGTACTGATTTAGCACCGTTGCCCAATGGGCTGGCTTTGGTTTCTCGCTTTTTAGCTGTCAGGAAAAGGTTTCTTTTATTTCCTGATGTGCTCTCTGTCTTTTGACTGATGCAAATTGGCTCAGTCGTGCTCCAACTGCATTCTCGATGGCTCAGCCCCTGCATCCCTCTTACATGAGACTGCCTTTGTGCTTCAGCCTCCCTGTTGAGCCGTCACAACACTCCAGTAGCTCAGCCTACAGCAGCATAGTGTCACCACAGAAACAATACAAGCCACAGAAGTTTGGGCATTCCTGCCAACTGGCCACCTTTTTTCATTTGTAGTCTATCGAGAGTTGTATATTTTTATTCTTTACAATAAAAGCAAAAATAAAATAACATTGAGAAAATTTTCTCCAAACTAAGAGAACTAAACCCCATCAAACATTTTAAAGAAACCATAAAAATTTGCATTGTGTTTGCCTCTGAGTTCGTATTAAGATAAGATTTTACTGCAGCTGCTTCAAAATTATGGTCCATTTCACATGTATACACAGCTCATGTCCCTTGGTGTGTAATTCTTCACCTTCACTTCTATTTGTACAGCACCTAGTGCTACCAGAACTAAATAGTTTCTAGATGTGGTCCAGATTTGAAATCAGTGAACAGTGGCATTTTTGTACTAGTTGAGAACACAGTGATGGTTTAGAACTGTATTTCTAGATCAGCTTTTGGTCTGGGCCCTAGCACTAGTGGTACAAGCACTTCCTTCGCTACAGAACCTGCTATTTCTTTGATTCAGGTGAAAAGGAAGTAATTCAAGAAGGATGTAGCAACCTTATTGATTCCATTAAGGCTTTCCCTCTCTGCTGATTTTAAAGCCAGTAAAACTTACAATCACAGAAATTAAACGTCCCTTTGCAAGTTGTCCCATGAAACCTAGCTGACCTTGTGCAGAATGAAGGCTGAACAGAATAACTTCGTTTTCTGTTCCAGTCTTTTCAACAGCCATAGCAGACTGTGACAGCACTGTGTTTTCCCTGGATTACATTTATTCTAGTTAACAGTCAGGGATGAGACCAGACTGCAAAATCTGGATGCAAGGTTCACATCTAAGGATTTGGTTGAGCCTTTTACAAGAACTAACAACTGTTTGCAAAACTGAAAGTGGAGTCCAGCCTTTTAAGCTAAATCCTCCTCACAGTTCAAGGGCAGCTGAGCCCATCCTGTTAGACAGTGTGAATAAATATTTTGCATTTGCTTTCCATCTGATGCAAATCGACAAGGCAGTCACACATTCCGTGCTTTAAGAGAAGTCCTGCAGATCCCTAAAAGCGTGTTTAACACTAAGGTAGGATAATACTTGGGACTTTGATAGCACTTTACATCTTCAAAGCACTGTATAAGCATTAATCCTCACAGCATCCTTGTGAGGTAAGTGCTAACAAACATCCCCGTTTTAGAAATGGGGTAAGGGCTTGGTCCCCTGCTGTTGTAACTTGGCATAGCACCGGCGCTCATGCACTTGTGCCTTATTACACCAGATGAGGACCTAGCCCCAGAAAATTTAAGTCACTTACCCAAGGCCACAAAAGGAGCAAGCATGGATAAAAGGCAGGAGAAGTACCCAGGAAGACTTCTGTCATGAGAAGTCAGCCACTTCCCATCCTCTTCCAAGAATGCAGTTACGCTGCCTCTGCTTGAAAGAGCCCCTGTCTGTATCCAGAAACCAAGCAAAGAGGAGGCACCTTCCACTGAGCTTTACAGTTATCTGCTTCTTCCTGAATAGCTCCCAAAACTACCATGGTAGCAAGCTGAAAACATGCAGGTGTTAGTGTCAAACTATGGGACTGGAAAACTTTGAAGAGCCACTACAAAATTCTGCAAAGTCTGTCCCGGGAAATTTATATACTTATGTAAAAAGTGTATCGATTACCTCCACTGATTACAACATAAAACCTTCAGCAATCTACTTAAAGGCCACGTTAGAGTGATTCTTAAACCAATCAGTCTTACAGTTGCCTCAGTGTGGAGGAGCAAGAAGGCAGGTATTAACCACGAATACCGTTTTCTTGGCAGAGTAGGAGTAAATCTGTTAAAATCCTCTGGCTTTGTTCTTCTCAACCCACCATTTCTACACCAGCTTCACCCTGCTGACATCTGCATGACTGGCACAGCCCAGAAACATCACTAGCATTTAAAAAACAGTTGCAATTAGCATTGCTTCTTTGACTTCATTGGGACTTCTGTGTGAAGAGGATCTATCTACAGAAAGAGATACAGGGCTTTTATATGTCCAAATAAGCAACCAAATGATCCCTAAGAGGGTGATAACTACAGAAACGAAAGAGAGCAAAAGTAATCGAACCATGTGTATAACCTCAAGTGACCATAGATGGAAATTGCAGAGGGGTGTTTGAATACAGCAGTGTGAAAAGAAAGCCTCTGTACTTAGCAAGCAAAGGAGCTGATGCTGCTGGGACCACGCACACTACACCGCTGGGGAACTTCATTCCCTCCGTAATGTCCCTGTGCCAAAGGCTGGGTGCTTCTCAAAGACTGTACCCCTGAAAAGGAGAAGAATGGATCAAACCTCACAGTTTTACAGTGCAGGAAGGCAACAGGAAGGTCCACCAAGGCAGTGCCACAGACAGTCATGTCACTCCCACTTCTTGTTTGCTCTCTTTCAAAGCGAAGATTGCCCTCGCTGAGGTAGAGGAAACAGATTTAATCCCAAGAAAAGGTATTTCACAGACTGTCAGCAACTGCTCAGTGTTTCTCAGGGTTTATGAAACTCAGTATTGTGTCAAATCAGTGTCCACAGCAGCTGGTCTCTCCTCAGCAGGAAAAAGCCTCCAGGAAAATGGTCTCATTCAAGTAATACGGATTACAAGGAAGAATGCAGAGCAGGAGAGAGATTTTGAAGACTGAGAGCCTTCACTGACAAACCTCCGAGCCAGCCACGACTCTCCCTGACTTTGAATGCTGAGGGCTCTGCCTCGTGTTCCTGGGAAGGCTGAATCCGTTGCAGCACTGGAACGGAGCCAGCATAGCTGGCCAAGATGCGTTCCAGCCAGCCCGGTCCAGGTGAGGGGACAGTGAGGGAATCCACTGCCATGGGCTGCACATGTTTCTGCTGTCCCAGCTACAGCCACCCAGAGACCACTGCCACCAGAAACTGCACCTCTAATGGCCAGCGGAAAGAGATGGCAGGCCTCCTAATAACACTTGAAAGATTCTTTTCTGCAAGTATCCAGTAGCTGATGGTGGAGCAGGATAACAAAGCAAGCCAAGATGAAAAAGCACACAGAAAAGCAACTCGGCCTCTGCAGGAAATTGAAGACTACTCATTTCTAGAAGGAAAGAAAGAGATAATCAAAATTCTAACTTTTAAATAAAGGTTACTGTATCACACACACATTTTCCTCAAAACAAAGGAAAGTTCAGAGTGTGGAGGGCTCCTCTGAAGAACTGCCAGCTAAGGACTGAGTATGCTGGACTGACCCATGACAAGAAGCTGTAAATCAGACTGAAACGTGCTGTTTGCCCGCATGCTGGGAGAATGGTGGGGTTCACCCCAAATGCTTAGATTTCTTCTTAGCTGGGTCAGTCTGTTGCAGGAAGAGATCTGCAAACAGTCAAGCTGAGTAACAGCAGGTGACATCCGCAGAGAGCTACACTGCAGGGTTCAAGCTGCGGCCAGGAGATAAGCAGTGCTGATGAATGGAGATATTTTATGGCTCTGAATTCCCTTAGCAGTTTACTCCAGACAGGCCCCGGTGAGCCAGTGAATGAATACTGACAATATTACACAACGGCATTAAAAGGAAGAGATTACATGGGGCTGTGCTATTTACAATGCTTTCCCTCTCAGTGATGCAGCTGACCTTTCTGATCCTTGTCTGAAAAGCAGCAGATGACTCCACAGGGTCAGGACGGTTAACCTAGAGTTTTGTAATACTGGCTGCATTTGCACTAATGCAGAAGTTGTGGGGAGGCAATGCCTATTCCACACCCAGTTCCACCACGCGAGGCCAGGGAGGAGCAGGAGACCACTTAGCACCTCTCAACATCAAGGGAAAAGCTAGCAGCCTTGGTAGGGTTTCCTCTGCTGCCCCCTGACCCTGCCACGCTCCTCACCAAGAGGAATTCCTGCTCTGCCGACCGTGCTGGGGATTCTGCGCCAGGCTTTCACCTGGAATGATCAGGGTACACTAGGTATGGAGACCATGGTAATTTTAAGCCCACAAGGCTGGTCTGGAGGGCTGTCCCTCCTGTTCGCTCTGCCCATGTGAATGTGTGCAAAGAGCTGTTGGGGCATGCATGGATTTGAGTCATGCGGTCTGTTTTGGTTGTCCCTGTTTGCCTGCAGGTTTGAAGAGGTGCAGAAACCATCAGCAAGCTTCCTTTGCACAACTGAGTGCACTTGTGTCTTAAAACAAGCCATCGTGGGAGCACCTCAGCCCATGGAAGCAGCCCTAGGACGGATAGAAGGAAAAAAACACATTCAAGGTAGATAATTTCAAACAGAAACAGAGCTTGCTGTTAGATGTCCTAAATACGAGGGAAAATACAGGTATGATCACAAATGAACTTGGATTAAAAATCAGGGCAACCTCTTCAGATACCTTTTTAAGAGAGGCTGAAGTCAGAAGTAATCTTGCTTCGGCAGGTGGGCAGACAAACACACCAAAGAATTTGGATCAGAATTAAAACAGGCTTTCCCAGCCCTGATGGCTCTCACATTCTTGCTGCATCCATGTGAGTTCAAGAGGGAAGCGGCAGGCACTTCGAACACACAGGATGGTGCTTTTCAGGAAGCTCTGCTCAGAAGGGGCTTTCCAAAAACAAGTGGTGCAAACCTGATTGTTTACCACCAGCTGGCAAAACACAACAACAATCTACATCCAAAAATCAGGGCTTTGACAGCGGGAAAGGCTCACACGAAAACTCGAGAGAGATGATACTGCAAGCAGCAGTGCTGTAAAGCTTAATGAGTATATGGAATATTATTTGTTAGGATAATGGGGAAGAAATGCATAAAGGTTAGATTCCTGTCTGACATACTAAGGACAATTTGACATACATTAGTAAGACACATGCTCAAGGTCCTGCTGTAAAAATCAAAGTTCCTCTGGTGCCTATTACATCTCAGCTGTCACTGGTGGCTGCAGACACCATGTAACTGTGCACACATGGCAGGGGAGAACACACTGGCCTGGCTACCTAGACATCCCTGAAATCCCACCAAACTCCTAGGTCTGCCACGCGCAGCAGCAATGCTGACAGGCACCTACAGACCTGCCGCGGAGCAGTGATCAGCTGCGATCAAAGCACACAGCACTGCACGTCAGCACACCTCCTGCTCTGTGCTCTCTGCTTGGTGTTTTGCTTTCATTCTGGTTCTGCTGGGGGCTGCCCCACATGCTCCCATTGACTCTGAAGCTCAGCTCTCATCTGGGTATGCTGTTTTCACTCTGCCTCCAGGCTTCTTTTCAGCAGAGGCAATAGCTCCAGGTTGTCTACTGAGTTTGTAATGCACAAAAAGAGACAAACGCTGGTTAAATTAATTTTTACCTATGATTTTAGCAGAGATCTGTACCTGTCTGCCTACTATTGAAAGCAAGTCTTCTAGCACAGTGTATAGCCAAACCTCCTTTCCATCAGCCCTCCTCTTCCCAGACATTCAGCATCAGTTTGAAGGCTAACAAGTAAAATGCAGTAGTACAGCACTTCCAAGGAGGAAAAGTTGAATGAGTAGCTACTGCAGGGACAGTCTAAGCTTTCTGATGTGGACTCCACACTGAAGTAAGCTGTATTCAAAGCATTGAAAAAAAAAGCCCCAAAGGTAATGCTTCAAAGAAGCAAAATCAACATTACCAATGTGCCTAGAGAAATGGAGATCTCTCTCAGGGGTGAATGCAGCTACAGCACCTGAGATATAACCGACATAGTTCACAGACTATTAGCACTCCACCTAGCTCCTCTTTCTGAAGTCCTCTTCATCTCTGCTCTCTACAGCTGACAGTGCAATAAGCATTTGGGCTGCATAGTAGGTAGCCATGATGATGAAGCGCGAGTAGGGCACAGGAAAGCAGAACTTGTTAAGCGCAATGGTCAAATCCGACACCATGAACAGCATCGCGCCAATGCAGGCCGAGAGCTTCGTCCATGTCCACAGGTCATTGCACAGCTGGATGCCGGCGACTGCTCGCCAGCCCATGAAGCCAATCAAGGCGATGTAGACAGCTACCAGGTAGGTGAGTGGGCCTGAGAGGTAGGAGTACAGGAAGGCATAACAGGAACTGGAAACGAGGCCCATCAACAAGCCGGCTTTGAGGTCCAAAGGCTTCATGCCAAAGGCTGAAGAGTAGAGGATGTGTGTGATGGCAAACATCAGCAGACCTGGAAAGAGGCATTGACATAGCAAGTGTGACCTTTCATCAGTGACTGGCAGTTGGTAGCAGAACAAAACATGTGGCTATATCAAGTTTTAAATATACTGCAACAAGCACAGGCTTAGATGTCCTTGCAGCGTTACAACCCTTAACACTTTCAGTGGGAATTATACTGACCACTTGGGACTATTTTAATATAAAAATCTGTGCTTAGGAGATCAGCCTTAGCACCAAGCTCCCACCTTAAGAAAAAGCCCCAGCGCATCTACAACTGCAGCCAAGTACAACTCTGTTGTGATGCAGGCCCTTTTGCTGAGAGGCCAGGTGAACTAAGCTGCTGCAGAAGGAACAAAGCTTGTTTTTCAGGTGGTTCCTCCTCCCCTGCTTTGGATGGAAGGGTAGCGGCAAGGCAAACCAAATATCATCCTTTCTAATCATCCAAAATGTTTTGCTCATAGATTGTGTGTGGAACAGGAAGGCTAGAATCAGAGCAGTGTAGGAACAAAACATGAAAAAAAGACAGCAATCCCTCCGAACCCAGACACAAAGCCTGACCGTATTTAGCCAAAAGCCCAAAGGCACCAGGGGACTAAATCTGGCTTCTGCTCCATCACTGCCCATAGCTAGGAGAAACCTAAGCCGGAAAGAAGCAGCTGGCATATTTCAGGGACTGCACCAATGTGATCTGCCAACAATTTTATGGCTATTATTTGCAAGATTTAGTTGAACCTTTGCTGGAATCAATCAGTGAAAATAAAATGCCGGCTTCCCTTTGAAGTGCAACACCCCTGAGAAATGCCAGATGTGGGCGTAGGAAGGTACTGCCCATATGTTATTCACTTGCTACTAACCCATTTGACAAAAAATGTGACAATACAGCTGCTGACTACTAGTTGGAATGCCAGTTGTAGACCATGGGCCCCAAACTGAGTCCAGCTCCTCTGGCTCCCAGACCCTCACGTTGTCCAGCTGCAGGCTGTCCCACTTCATCCTGGCAGGATTATTACAGAAGCTGAAAGTTTTCATGCAGCTCTATAGCATGAAATGGGGAAAAGCATCCGGGAAGCTGAGTCCTCCGGCAGGACACTTGTTTACATACAAGTTACTTGTGGTGTAAAGGGCAGTCACTAAAACCTGCTGCTGAGTATTTCTTCATCCTAATACTCTTGTGTTGAAGCAGTTCAAAGAAGGGGAACAGTCTCCCTGCCCTTTGGGAGGACCAGATCAGATATCCTGAAGATATCCGTCACTGAAAGACCAGCGTGGTGGGATGAGAGGGGAACCTGCAGGAGGGAGTGGGCTGGTGGGGATCTGGTCTGTAAGGTGAAACTAGAGAAAATGGACAGTGTGAAGGGGAAGGAAAAGAAGTCTAAAGGAGGGCAACAAAAAGTTGATATTTCATGGAGCTATTACGCATCATGGGCACAGCACTGAGGAAACTGAGGAGGGATTTAGGACAAGAGCTGTTTATAGCGTTATAGTGCAGGAAAGGTTAGAGCCTTGGGGGCGGTAAGGAGAAGAGGGTTACTTCACCCTAGCAGTTAGGAATGGGTTTTCCTTCAGTGGCATTATATGGAGGCTTCTGGGATGTGGAACTGCAGAATGTGTTGTCCTTCATGCAGGCATCTGGCAACAAAGAGGAGGAGGAGGAGGAGGAGAGGAAGAGAGGAGGAGGACAGAATGCGGCAGCTAAGCAGAAGCTCAAAAGGCAAGAGGAGCTTTGTGATATGTGGTAAGGCTGATCACAAACAAGGGAGGCAGCTTCCAGGTTTGCTCATCAATACCCACAAATCAAGGCAGGAACTGGGGAAACCTGTAACAGCTGCACAGGGAGGGGGGTGAATTTCTCTTGTATTTCTCAGCCTTTGGCTCAGCCCTCCCAGCCACATCAGGCAGATCAGCCCTTCTCTCTGTTCATTTCCTTCCCCCTCCCTGCCTCTGGATTTTCCCTTCAGGCTGGCAGTAAGTCCTTTTTGTTAGCCCCTGTCTTCTTCACCAAATGCATAAATTATTTCTAAATGCCTGCTATCAAAGGAGGTGAATGTTAACACTGTAAAGGATCTTCCACATGCAGTAAGACACTAGTCAGAAAATAGCGTGTTATTAGTGGACTGAAACAGCAAAAAAGAAAGAAAATTAAGTGTGCCAGGAGTAGGTTCCCAGGCTCTCACTTCCCTATAAAGTAATGAACAAATCTCCTTTTATAAACTCATTGTCCCAAAAGCTATTCAAATCAGTTCAGTCCCCAACCCTTTTTTCAGCCTGAAAGCCATAGAAATTGAACAGAAAGTACATTTTAATCTAATATTTCCTCTTATTCCTCTGAAATTTCAAATTCCCACAAACAATGATCTCAAAAGTTTGAATATTGTCAGTTGTCAACAACAGCAGCCTGCTGAGTCTTAAATATGAGAAAATATGTTTTCCAGGAGAGGTGAAGGATCAAGTGGGGCGGCGCGCTTTATCTGCTAACCGCTGAAACGCAAACGTTAACACTCCACTATGGAAGACGATAGCTCAGATTAGCAGGGACTGAGGCAGGCAGGAGACAGCCAGGATGAAGGCTGAGATTTTCAAAATGCTCCAAGAGAGCTTTTCTCTTCCTTAAGAAGAAAAATGTGCCTAAACCCACAAAGCAACACTTCTCAGTTGTGAGACGAGGGTTGAAAATCCAACTTACTTGCATATTAAAACACATTAACCAGATACTGAATTGCTGTGACTGGTTGACCTTCTTCTAGCACTTAATTGGAGAGGGGACTCAGAGATATCCCAGCTGCTTGGGAAAGGAGATGCTCAGCACAGTTCAAGTACAAAAACGGTCATGGTGAGAATCAGGCCTTGAATATTTTCCAAGCCACAGCTCAAGGAGCAGCTCCGGGAGGCAGAACAGAAGCACAAGTGATCGGGCAGAGGAGACATGCACTGAGCCGGGTACCCCTATTGGGAGGAGTCCCGTCAGTGAGAATGCGGACACTCGGCACAGAGGGGTTGGCACCCCAAGAGAAGGCTGGAGCTCTTCAGCAACATGTCCAAGGTTCAGCCAGACAGATCCAATCCTCAGGGCCTAAGCTAAACCCCACCAAAATCAGTAAAAATTTTTACATGAACTTTTAATGAGATTAGGGTAAGCCCTTGGGAAGCAGGATTAAAACCAGATTCAGAGCATTTGGCCTTTCATATCTGGCATTTCACATACTTCCCTCTCATAAAGAGAGAGTTTGTGGGAATCTCAGAATAAAACTAAATACTGACCTCATGAGAGGGGGAAAAATAAGCCTTTGACTTTCAGAGTTGACAAGAGCACAAGTCAGAAAAGTTCCCTCGTCTCATCACATTTTCCAGTGGGACGGTCACAGCAGCCAGTTAATGGTGGGTGCTACGTGAGATCCCTGTGCTGCTTAAATTAACTTCAGAAACCCCACCAGTCAATTTAGTGAAGGACTCAACTGCTGCTGATTTCTCGTGACAGTCCAAGGCCAGGGAGAGTGTTGCTGCAGGCAGGTTCAACGTGGCTTAAATGATTAATCTAAGTCATTATATTCTAGTCTGCAAACTAGCAAAATAAAACAAGCTTGTTTTGCTCTGAGAGATGTGGCTCCTTCTGTGGAGAAGTCAGGCCATTGTGGTAGAGTTTGCTCTTGATTCCCCATCATTTACATGTCTTGCAAAACAGACATATCTTGTACAACAGGCTGCATGATTCATACTGATGAACCTGCAAGTAGGACAAGATTTCTGATGTTTTGGTTTCTCGCATCTGCTTAAACATCTCCCCCAGGCTATGGGCTTGTCTATGAAAACATAAGGCTCCTCCCACCAGTTCTCCACTGAGGACCTTTGCACCACGTGTCCTATTTCTGATCCTTGTAGAGAAGGGCTCACAGAACTCCCTGCAGAGAGACAGGAGGTGGATACGTCCCATAGCTTCATGGGAGCTGTCAAGTGCCATGAACATTTCCTTTTCTTCCCCAGGGATTCTGGCCAAGCCACCTTCCTAGCTCCAGCCAGCTGAGATGCTGTGAGCATGTGCCAGGGAACCAAACCTGCCCCAATTACCTCTCTGACCTCAAGAGAAAGACTCATCCATGTTGTGACTCCTCTAACCACGATGGATTTTAGTCAAGGGATGTGCACTTCCCACTATCCAGGGCTTAAGCTGTACATGAATAAACAAAACACGCAGCCCAGCAACTCGTTACTAAATAAAGAGGGTAACAGCTTGACACTGTGGCATCCCTTTAGGACTGACACGGCACTCACCATGAATGAAGTAGCCCTGCTCCTGCCAGATGAGAAAGGCGTCTCCCACTGCTGAGAATATGAGTCCCGCTAGGATGCGTCTGGCACTCCTGTGTGACACTAAGAAGTTAATTCCATGAGCCAGAAGGAAAACCCACAGGCAGAAGATGGGCAGACATTTGATGAGGGCACTGAACCAGGAGGGGCTGGAAGTTGGCAGCCAGAGGACAAAATAGACACAAGTGGCTTTAAAGAAGGGCACCAGTTTGGGGCCTTCACTCTTCACCTAAAAGAAACAAACATTAAAAAAAGAGAAATTAACAGGATCATCAGAAACATGAGTGGAATAAACTGCAAAACAGACCTGTCTCCTTCCTTTTGAAAGCAGCTCTTTGATGTATACTGTCAGCTACCAGCATTTCTACCTTGAGAAAGGCTGGTTGAACTTGACCATGATCCTCAGCCGAGACCTTTGTGACCTTCTCCACTGAAAACACCTCTTGACTGGCAGGATGGATTTTAGGTGGTGGAGATGGATGAAGTTTTAGATACCTTTTGTCTTTATTTGTTCTACTGAAAACACTTGAGCCATCAGTCAAACATCTGTAGTGGTCCTTGCCACCTATCTTTTGTTTAGACTCGCCCCTTTTAGACACCTCCTTTCCTGTAGCTGCGAAAATACTGCACTCCCCCAGCAGCAAAGAAGCCAATAAAAGTGCAAATCTTATCTCCTGTTTTGGCGAATCCTCTTGCTTAGCCAGTTGCAGATCACCCTGAGGATATAAACCTCTCTTCTAACCCATTCTCTTTCCTGCCCTGTAGCCTCATGCCTGGAGCTTGCTGTTGGCATCACCACATGACTTCCAAACCCCTCACATCAACCTCCCAGGTGGGAATGTCACTTCCTCAGCTGACTAATACCAACATCAACCACGAGTTGCTTTGTTATAGCATTACACTAACAATATACTGCCCATATTGCAGGAAATGTTTTGACTCAGGGCTCTGCTGTGTAAATCCAGACACAAAAATGCAGCATGAGCACTAGGCTACTCATAACAAAGCCACAGCAGAGGCAGGGTGCACAGCTACAGACTCCGCAAGCTGGGTCTGCTCTTAACATACACTTAGCTGAGACCACTCTGGGCGGTGCTAAGATACCTACTGTGTTCACTTGCCCTCCTCTGCTGCTTCTGCATTCTACTGCAGGTGGGGAAAACCCACATAAGAAACAAAGCTATGATTTTATTTTGTCATGGAGTGCAGCTGAGGGCCAAAACAAGGAGCAAAGGAAGAGACTGTGATTGATTGCCTCACATGCTGCCTGTCCTGGGGCCTTTTAGGAGACCTAGAGGAGGAGGCAGGCCTGTTACCTAGGAGGCAGATGCCTAGAATGACTGAAAATTGCACAGCAAGTATCTCCATGCTGCTGGGGCTCAGTTAATAAAGCCCAAACTCATCAAAATTCAGAATCTTTTACAGACACAATCGAAGGGAGTCAGGTGAAGATGGAAGACAGAGGCAGTGGAGGGCATCTTCACATGCAGTATCTAAAACCAGAATGCAATCTCTGAAGTAGCAAGACTATAAATAAAGGGCAGCCCAAGAAGACAGTTTTTTCAAAATTGTTCTCACATCTGATGGAAATTTCCCCAGCATATCAGCAGTTTCTTAGCAGTAAGGTATTTCATTTTTCCTGTATATGTTATTCATAGGCTATTGCCAACACAATTTTTAAACAGTCCATTAAACAACCAGGCTACACCATTCACTCACAAAAGGACACCAGCAAGCCGCTGACTTTCTTGTAATACTTGGGGAGCCCGTCGTGGTCCTCTACTTAGCTTGTCTAAATTAATCACCATTTAGCACTTCTTGCCTACATTCCTTGGGAGAATTCTGGCAGCGAATAACAAATGAACTTGAAATAAAAGTCATAAAGCCCACGTAGTCTCACGGCACTGGGGGTGCCTGGGAACTGTCAAGTATCATAAGGGGAATAATGGTGCCAAGCTTCCCCTTCTTTCAGACCCAGAACCTTGCCCTTCTGATGTGACACATCAGGCTCTGACAATCCAAAGCCAGCGCCTGGCTCCAGCTCTGCCTCTTCCCCTTCTGACTCTTTTTTATTAAAAATGTAGTTGATCACATTCATCCTCTCACAGTTGCAGGCAACAGATGACAGCACTTCTGGCAGGGTTTGCTCCTCTCCCCGACCACGTGTGGAGGACCCCCACCTCACTGTAACAAGCCCGAGATCTTCAGTACAGAAAACTAACAACCTCTAGAGCTACAATGTGCAAAAGCATTTTCAGCGTCAGCGGTGCTCCAGGTCCCTGTAACAGTCTCAGCTAAGGTAGGTAGGTTGTATGTCCGAAAAAAATGTTTATGCTGAAAGGTATAGTTCAAGTTCAGCCTTGTTTACAACAAATCACAGAGGCACTGTTAGAAGCATACAAGAGAGTATTTGGGTTAATAAACACAGGAAGTTTTATTTAATACCTCATATTAAAAGAAAAACACCTGCTAGGAGCAGTTATGATTACAGTCACAGCTTGCCCTCCCCTGTGTGCGTGCATGATGAGACAGGTTTTAATTACACTTGTCATTTTCCCCAGGAACCTTGCCTTACTGAATATAAGATATGCACTCGTGCAGAAGGATTATGTTTGCTTGGTAACCTTAAAATTAACATTTCTTACTATTTGAATGTGAATTTGCCAAGCCCAGACAGCATTATTTTAAGATAATAGCTTGTAGTGTTTCTATCCTAATAACAATTAAGGAATTTTTCATGCATAAGGGGTCAGATTCCAGTCTCAGTTACTCACCCATAACCCTGGAATTTACAGTGTTACAGAGTCCTTGTACAAGAATAACCTCATATATCTAGAAGGGCTACAGGCTTCTCATCATTAACGCTTTATTCCTTTACACTTTTTCTACAAGTATACTTCAAATTAGTTATTTCCAAACATGCCCGTTACTGAATGCTGCAGCTCAGTGGAGCCCCTGTGCCGGCTCCGACCAAAATGAGCGCCCCATGAGGGACACGACTTGCTGAGACAGAGGTACCTGCACAGCTCAGCGCCAGGCGACACATCCTGCTGGGATGGTGTGTCACTAGAAATACTTGGGAGAAGCCTCCCGAGAAAAACTGAGGCAACCAGAGGGTGAGGCTGGTGGATGTCCCTCTGCTTGGACATGTGGCTGAGGCTTGGGAGGAGGTGATAGGGCAACTTGCCACCTGCAGGACAAGTCAAGGCTGGTATTGGGAAACCACATACCAACACAAGTGAAGGCTGTGGCTTGAGGAAAGCCAAGCACATAATCCATGCCTGGACTTGCCTGTACCTCAGGGAAGGGAACATTATTTCTTGGCTGCACAAGTAAATTGCATCAACCTACCCATCTCCTTTGCATCTGTGTCTCAGAGACAGAATGTGAGATGGAGCTGTGCCCTGTGGTGTTGGAAAAGGAAGCACGTGAGACAGGTCCTTTTTGCTAATGTATGTGATTTTTATGACTTTAAGCTGGGTTTTGTCGTCTTGTTACAAATTTTGTTTTTCTTCCCGCTTCTCTTCTTGTTCCACTGCTAATTTACTCTGGTCTAATTTACTCTGGGAAATGCAGTACAGAAAACATCTTGAATACAACGACAAGGCAGTATTTCCAAGTTTTGAATTTCTAAACTGAGCATAATTTAGGGCATTTTCTCAACTGCTGTGCCTACTAAGTTACTTAGAATCTTTAAAAATCAGTTTAAATTGCTGTAAAGCCACTATCTCTGTGGAATTACAGTGAAAGTATCATTTATTAAATTTTCTGTATCCAACCAAATCCAATGAAACCCTGCAAGACTTAGGCAGACTAGGAGAAAGTTGTGTCCTGGCTCTCACCAAGAGATTTTGGACCAGATGATCTCCAGAGGTTCCTTCCAACCTCAACCATTCTGTACTTCTGTGATCTTCAAACAGAACCTGGTACTGGCACATGCAGCTCTCTGGAGGCTCAGGGCTTGGATATCCACCTTCCTGCTAGGGATTCAAAGGTTTACAGTATCCCTTCTTCTTTAGTCTGTTCTCATTCTGCTCCAGTTTGAAACATTGCTCATTTCGTTGTTGCTGTTGTTCAACAGTGACAGATGATGCTATCACACAAGTATTCCAAGCATGCTGTGATTTGGTATTGGTGTAAGACGTCATGGAAAGTTAGGCTAGCCAGTGAAGAAATACAGTTAGAGAAGATGTAGCAGACCTGAAGAAGTAACTCTGGGTAATAAGGACTGACAAAAAGTTCCCAAGGTGACCAAAAGCTTCATATAACAGCTCCTAAGCTGTATCTGCAAATTAGTTACTGGTGACTCACTGAGAGCCCAGGGATCCCTGCTGGATGATCTCTTCTTGCAGGGTGGTCTCTGCTATGCAGCACTGGATGATGCTCATGATTCTATACAAACTAATATTCACTACGGGGTATGACCTGGGGAATATCTATGCTGACCCTCAGCACCACAGACGGCCTGTGCTGACTTTTGCAGGCACATAACCAAGCAAAAAAAAATACAGCTACCTCCTCTACCCCAGAATAAGCTGCATCCACGGAGGCAAGGCTACATTTGTCAGCCAGTGTCCTGATTTTCTTTAACATTTTTGAGTCAGTTGTCTGTAACTACATTGCAACTGGCATGAAGAAAATCCAGTGGTCACAAGGAGGGAGACATCTTGGACCTGAGGTACAGAACAACATCAGAAGTTTGTTCCTTTGAAATGCTAAGGTGGGACAAAGTTCACTGCTGCTAAGCCTCGCACTGGTCCCAGGAAATAACATGGGAGTATCAAACAATGTTCTTCTCTCCACAAGTCCCCTAAATCAGCCTACACAGAAAATGACTATACAGCCTCTTCCAGACGCCAGTTGTGTGCCAACCTGCTGTGGGGATATGGCTTACGCCCACTGGGCTGTAAAATGCTGCTTTCCAGGAAAAGTATTTTAAGAATAATACCCTGGCCATTCCACTGAGCAACACTTGAGCACAACTGTGCGCATAGGCCAAAAAAAGCTGGGCCGCTGTCCTCCACCCATCCCTTCTGGCGGCCTTGGCTGGCCGAGTACCATTTTGTGTATTCATGGCTGAGCTGTTTCTCCTGGCTTTTGGCATCATGCATCATGGATCCTGCCTTGGTTCTGCCCTGCTGTGACAATAACTCTTACCACAAGTTGTGCACTGGTAAATATTTATGTGGCTTTGTGGCCATGTATTATGCTGCCACTGCAAGCCCATGGCTCGTGTTTCTCATTCCCCAGAATATGTGGCTCTTCGCAAGGTACTGACGATCCTCTGTGCAGTCTGAGTCAGAGAGGCAGAGCTGCTGCAGCCTGGAGCTCAACCACCATTAGGACAAAGTATATGTATGTGCAACAGGCTCTCATCTATGGAGTAACAAGGAACAAACACAATTCTCCATCAGGCTGACCCTACACAAAACTCATCTTTATGCTTAACCAAAATAGGTAGGCCCTAAGGAGAAGCCCATGTGTGCACAGACCCTAGCCAGCGGCAGCTGATTTTCCCTGGATTTTAACAACACGTCGGCTTTTGCCTAATCAAGGAGGAACGCAGCAGTGCTCAGGAATTCCTGGCCAGGAACCCGCATGAGCTGACTGCAAAGCTGCCATCCTCCTGGGCTTGCTTGCACATTCCCACCTTTGCTCAGATGGTGCAACATCAAGCCTTCTGAATGCGTACACACTGAAACTGATATAAAAGAGAGAATTCTCAGGCAGGGGGGCAGATGTATGTGCAATAGGGAGGATTCAGCAGTTTGGTACCCAAATTCACCATTTACATTTTCCCTATCCTGGGAGGATGCAGGGGCCCTCACAACGACCAGCCCTGGCATGGGCCCTCACCTGGCCACAGAGCAAAGGCCCCAGCGGCCACTCTGGGTGCTCAGCTCTGCACCCCTCCTGGGCAGCTCACGGAGGCGAGAGAGGAGATGGATGAGGTGTAAAGGGGCCAGACAGCTGGTGCTTTTCACTGCGCAGGTTGCTGAAATGTTAGGGCTGGCTGGGACAGCCCTAACCAGTACACTCTGATGAGTGTAGGTGGGCGCAAAGAGCTTCACCTCCAACTCTGCTCTCCTGCAGAGCAAACATGCTCCTGGGGGAGAACTGATCGCCTTTTGTCAAGGAAGGCACAGGCTCACACGTGCCCCAAGTCATTCCTGAATAAAATTCTGAGAAAAAGTGCTTGTTTATGGAGGGTGGTGCAGAGTTACTGAACCAGCCAATCAGCCTGCCTGAAATACTGTGTTGGCGCAACATATTTCTGCATTAATAAGAGGGTTTATGTTCATGTTGGAGGTGCCACATGCACCTTATTCACTTAGAATACGGTACATGATTTGCCTTTGGGAGAATGTGTGTGCTGATAATCCTCTGTTTCCATCATGCTTCTGCCATGCAATGAGTTTTGCCAGGCCTTGAGGTGCTTTATTCAAGCTACTGGCACTTCCCAGCACAACTCAGATCCTCCATTTCTCCAAGAAGGGTAATGCAGTGAAATTCATCTTGTGCTCGGCTGTCCAGCCAGATCTGTTCACAAGTGGTCAAAAATCATGGTTTTGTCCGACAGGAGAGCCTCCGTCATTCAGCACAAACCAGAATAACAGGGCTTGGCCCAAACACTTCCCACCTGCAAAAGGACCATCCTCCCAGCTCAGCCACATGTGGCAGCAGCAGCAGGTCCAAAGCAGCTATTCCACGCCCAGGGTCTCTTCAACTCCTCCTGCAAAACAGGGCTGCTTTGTTGGCTTCTCTCATCCATCCCTCTAGCCCAGCAGTCTGGGTACTCTCTTCCTCCCCACAGTTAAGCAAAGTAAGCTCCAGCTGCACTTCTCAGCTTTGCTCCACAACAGACTGACACAGAGTTGAGAGCTAGAAATACTTGACTTCTTTTTCTTAAGACCAATGTATGGCTATTTGCCAGAAAAATACAATTAAAAATTTGGCACGGACCCTCACAGTCCTTGGGTGGTGAACTCAGATGTATCGCTGCACAAGTTCTTGGCATCAGAAAAATCGCCCTTTGGTGAAGGCACAGGGGAACAGGCAGTGGGTGAGGATTAATCAAACTGGCATCTAACAAAAGCCCCTGTGCAGGACTGGGCTGCTCCACACACAGCTGTATGCTGAAACGAGAACCACAACAAAAAGTTTCATTTCCAAGCCAAAATCCTGCCCGACTTGCAGTCACATCAGCATTCAACCTAATCTCCGGATTAACTACGGGGGGATGAAAATCCATCAGCACCGAGGTTAAAATCCTCCAGACAAGCGCCTTCCCCCCGGATGCAGAAAGAAGGGAGGAAATTTGTAGCAGTAGTTTCCCCGCAGCCGCCTAGCAGCAGGGCAACGTTTGCCTGCAGCACCAGCCTCTCCCAGGGGAAACCACCACTCAAGCCCTGCAGCGCAGCAGCACGGCTGGGCTCAGCAGGGGTACGGCACGGCCACCCAGGCGACGGGGTGACTGAGTGGCGACAGGCAAGCGTCGAGAACAGGGCATTTTGTATTGAACCAGCTGGCCAGCACATGAGCAAGGTTCATTGTATCACGGGAGCGCCAGCGATGCCAGATTGCAGACATGGCTGGTCCTCATGTTTGCTCTCCGAGTGTGATTTCTCCACCACAGACTGCTATCCATCTCTAGCTACAGATACTGCTCAAGAGAAGCCTGTGCTACCCAATACTTTATGTTAGCCATGTTGTGATCTACCAGCAAAACCCCCTATCATCTCTTGTATGGGAGTAAACTTCTGAAGGGGATTGTTTAGGGTAGGTTTTAGGATAAAACTGCACTGAACAAACAATGTATGAAGGATATTTAAATAAATGGCTTGAGAAGGTAAAAAGAGATAGGCATTAGACAAGCCTTGTGGCCTTCTCCAGAGGACAGCAAAATACAACCATGAATCCTTGTGCAGTGGTCAGGGAGGGAGACCAGCAGTAACAGACAAAGGTGGCAGGCAGCCTTCACTTCTGCCCCTTCCCAGGTTAAGGCAGAAGGAGCCAAACTGCCACACACAGAAACAGCAAAGCCCGCAATACAAATACAACTGTCTTGTCTTCAGTTGTTTAATGAAAAACACTGGGTGCTGAGAGTCACACTGACCGTGCTCACGGAGCTGCTGACGAGGTTGGTTTGGCTCAGCAGCCAACGTGAGCTGGGAGCTCTTGGACATTGCAGGTCTCTGCAGCTATACCCACGAGTTAAAAAATGCGTCTGCAAACACCCGAGGCATAAAATAGCGTGGGGGAAAGGTAGAAATGGGAAACTGGAGTCTCGCCTTCAACAGATTACTGCAGGAGGCCTTTGAAATGTGAGAGAATGGGCCCATAACAGCCTAAAGTAGAGGCAAGTAGTTCTGGAGCCAAGGAAATAAACCCCACCGCATCAGGGCACTGCCTGTGCCATGTGTTGCATCAGAAGCCCACTCCTGCTCCTTGCCTTTTTAACCACCACATTGCCCAAAGCAATCTTGAGACACCGGACCACAGTGTTCCCTCCAGCAATTAAGGAAGCTATAGCATCCATAAAGATATCTCCTGCACTGAATAGTAAGAAATTGCGTTAGCTGAGCTAACTGTGGTCAACAAGCTGTACTACAGCATGGCTGGGACCTGCCTCTGCTATGCAGGACCTACAGTCATCAGCAGGGAGCCCTGATACCAGGCAAAGTGAGATGCTGCCACAGCAGCCAATACTTTAGAAAGTCTCTCGGGTATCTGCCCTTGGCTTCCTAGGACCTCAGAGAAGCCTTCAAGATGGCAAAGTCTTTCTTTAGCAGATGTTAACTCATAAAAATCAAATTACAGACAAACATATTTCACTCTGAACTGAAGACTCCACTTGGATGTATGTTGTTTTACTTGAACTTGTTTTGTTTGGGTTGGGTTTGCCAACCATTACCAAGCATCATCTGTCTGTCTACCGGACTGGCACAGGACCACAAGCAGAGCTATTTTAAAAACTCTTTTTTAACCTGCAGTGCTAATAATTGTCTCAACATCTGTAGCGATCTTATAGCTCTCAGCACTTTTGGCGATTGCCTTCTGAGTGCAGTCAGCAACAACCAACAATGTTAAACCAGTGAAGAATCCCAATGTCTCTGCAGGGCTGAAGGAGCTGTCACAGATGAACACTTTTAGGGTAGTCGCTGGCTCTCAGAAATGAAAGCAAAAAAACAGCATTTGCCTGCTAACATCCCTCCTGGGATTCCAGATCTTCCTTTTTGTGTAGCAGAAAGCAAACCTCTCCTAACATCTCCTTTGCTGTAACACTCACAAAAGAACCCCTTGCAGATGTTTAAAAACCTATACCACAACGGATCTGTCTTTTCACTTTGCTCATCAGAGCTGCAGACCTGCCACCGCAAGGGCACGCACCCTTCCTCCGTGAGGGAGGTCAGGTGGGGCTGTGTCCCCTAGTGCTGCCCAGGACCTCAGGGGGATGCTGTGAAGCCACAGAGAGCTTCAGGAGCCAGCCAGCACCCTGGGATGCACAGTCGGTGCATCAGTCGGTCCCAGGCAATTCCTCTCAGCATGGGAAGGGGCAGTTATTTGGCTTGTCTCACTAAAATCCAGATAAAAAATTTCAACTGCTTATGGAAAAGTCTTTGCAACTCATCCTAGGGATGCTTTCCAGCCTACGAGCGCACATTCTCAGGACACTTGTCATTATTTATATCACACTCTTCTGAGAAAGAGAATGCAGATTTCTGTTACTCAGAAAAAGTAGTGTTAGGTTTTATGTTGCTTTAAGCATTATGTTGGAGGGGCTGGGGAAGCCCTGCTGGCTGTGGGGCACAGGGCCATAGCAGAAAGCAGCACTCCCTTACGAGGCTCGTAGCTGCAGAGAAGTGCCACACGCTGACATCTGCCCCACAAGCCTTGCGGCAAGACTGGGGCCTCTCTCCAGTCTCTCTGAGATGGGTGCAAACCCAAAATAAAATGACTCAGGGAGAACTGTCAGTTCTCCCCCTGTCAGCACCAAGGGCAGGCCGAGCCTCTAGGTAACAGCAGTGAGGGGTCTGCACACAGAACGTCTTGCCTCCAGGGCTGAAATCCACCTTTTGCCTTCAGTCTCCTATTTCCAGCCTTACTTGCAGCCCACAGCCCGCCGCAACATTGAGGTACTTGTGGGAGGGCCCCAGCCACCCTGTCGCTTGGCCACAGCAGAGGGGATACACGGAAGAACAGGTGCTCAGAGGAAACGGGCACTTGGCAAAGCTGGGCCCTGCCACATGCTGCTATGCTGGTAGGGGACGGTATTTGGGAGCAAAGGGAAGCTCTCCCATCCAAAAGCCTCTTCTTCAGTAGAGAATACCTCATTTTACCTACAATCTATGGGGAATAACACAAGTCTAAATGAAGCCATAACAGCTTCATAACAGGTAAAGAGCCATTAGTGTAGCAGAGAAGGCAGGTGGCACATGACAGGCTGTACCAGCCGTGCAAGCTATTCCTAAAGGTGTGCCAAGGGTGAAACCACCTCCAGCACCCAAAGGGCACTTCTGCAGCTCACCTTTCTGGCTCATACAAAAGATTTGTGCACGCCTGGCAGGTGAGGTTCTCGCAAAAGCAGAACTGAGAGGAGGGGAAGGTGGCTGCCAGTGGCTGGCAAAGCTGGAAGCTCTACACAAGAGACTTTCGCTGTACAAATCCTCGCAAGGGGCTGCAATAAGATCAGCAAAATCTGGCAAAAGCAAGCAGGACTGTGCTGGGAAACCCAGGAGGAACAGCTCAGCTTGTCTTGTGCCTAATGGAAAGCTGAATGAAAAACTCTACCTGCATATCATGTCCTGCATGCTGAAAGCTTGTGAAACACTGATGTTGTTAAAGAAAATTGGAAGGGAAAATAGCAAGATACTTCCATAAAGACGTGTATTTAGAGAGGTGCCACTCTTGTACCTTATAAAAAAGCAGCAGCCCTCCTCATGTTATTATCATGGGACCATTATGCTTTAAGAGACAGGAGGATGTAAGGTCAAAGTATGAGAGTGGACTCACAGAATTTATTTCCAGTATCTATTCTTGTGGCAAGACGTTGTGACCTGGGCAAGTCAGTATCAAACAGAAATTACATGAAGATAAATTGGACTTCCCCAGCCAATCTCAACAGATGTGGAGCAGGCAGGTGCAAACACTAACCTGTGCTGACACTAACCCATGCACTCCCAGGATTCACACTAAAATATCAAGGGTTTCACTTGTAAAACCCCTGCTATAATCAGGCTGCATATACAAATGCAGACCACGCTCACAAATGAGCATGCGGCTGCTTACAAGTATTACACCATTTATATTGAGAGTGTTAGTCTACAGATGCATGGGACATTAGCCAAGTGGAAACTTGACAAATGTCAATTAAGTGATAAACTTGTCATCACACTCCTTTTATATCAAGGTTGCAGGGAAAAGCCATGCAACTTGCTCAGTTTCTCTTGCAATGGAGCACAAGTCAGCACTGCTATCCAAGCACCCTGTCTGGCTCTGATTTGCACCGTAACAAAACCAAAAGACACAAGCAAATAGGAATACGGCAGCTAAGCTACAGTCTCAGCTGGCACAAGCCCAGTCCTGCTGAAGCCATGGGAGACTCATGTAAGGCTGAGGATCTGCCCGATGTGTCTAGCATGTGCTGAAAAATGTGCAGCTGGCTTAACGCTAAATTTACCCTCAATCTCAAGCAACGATTAAACCAGAGGCTACTTGCAACTAGCAGAAATGCACTCATTTTGGTATGTAATTGGAAAATTAATGCCTGATGCCAACTTCATAGAATCATAGAATCATAGAATGGTAGGGGTTGGAAGGGACCTCTAGAGATCATCTAGTCCAACCCCCCTGCTAAAGCAGCTTAGCCTAGAGCAGGTTGCACAGGAATGCATCCAGGCAGGTTTTGAATATCTCCAGAGAAGGAGACTCCACAACCTCTCTGGGCAGCCTGTTCCAGTGCTCTGTCACCCTCGCAGTAAAGAAGTTCCTCCTCATGTTCAGGTGGAACTTCCTGTGCTCCAGTTTGTGCCCATTGCCCCTTGTCCTGTCGCTGGGCACCACTGAGAAGAGTCTGACC
>VZSC01012160.1:107226-161110 GCA_013398225.1 Steatornis caripensis | reverse complement strand
CCCGGCCCGGCGGGCGAATGGAGGCGGCGTATCCGGCGGGCCCGGCGGCGGGGGAAGGCGGGCAGCGCCTCCCGGCCGGAGCGCGGCGCAACCGGAAAGTTTCCCGAGCGGGAGCGGCCGCGGTGCGGAGCGGGGAGCTGCCGAGGGTACGGCCCCCTGGGCCCTCCTGTCTGTCTTCTTCTTTCCTTCCGTCCCCGACTTGCGACTTTATTAGAGCCGAAGCTGGGGGGTTTTCTCTGGGAGCGCGGTGCGATGTGGCCCCGGCCGGTGCCAGTGTCCGTAAAGGACACAAAGCTGGAGGGGAGAAAAAAAAAAAAGCGAAAAAGGTGAAATTATGCATCGTGCACTGACTGCTTAGTAAAGCTCATCCCTGGGAGTTTTGGGAGGAAAATTACTTAAGTTTATTACGTCTTTTCGTCCTGTTTCTAGTTCAAAATGTGCCCCCATTACTAGATACCCCTTGCTGTCAGGCTGGGCACCATGGCCCGCCTCGGATAAAGTTGTCGGATCGGGATTCAGGTTTGTAATTCGGCTCTGACCTGCGACTGGCTTATCGCGAGTGCCTCTGGACCCGAGTTCCTATGTTAACATCTCCCACGGCCGTTTTCTTTTACAGTGTGTGTGACCCTCTGTGTGTATTGGGGTTATTCTGCAAATTACGTCGGTCATTTAACTCGGAGCTGCCTTGTTCTTTTGTTACTTTCAAAACTGGAATGCTGACTGAACCTCGGCAAGATTTTTAAAGCGTTCTTTAGCTGTTTCTTCCCCTTACTGTGAAGCAGTATTTGTTTTTGAAGAGCATACCTGCTACTGTTGTAGGGGCTCAGTGTAGAAGAATTAAGACTTCTCTTTCATTAAATGTGGTAGTGGCCTTTGTGAAAACAAATTTTCATGGCCTAACCACGCGTGGTTTGTATTGTCGAGAGTTTGGACTGGTAACTTAATATGGAGGAATTTGAAAGGGCTCACTGGGTAGGGGCTTGTGAAGAATTTCTATTTGAAAGTACTTGTTTTGCCACTGCTTTTTAGGAATCTGAAGCAGTCAGCACCATGTAGGTGATGTTGATGATACTGTGTTTTCATTTTTAGGATTTACGTTCTGAAGTGAAATAATGTTGCTTCTTAGAAATACTGATTTCACAGCTCTGGCAATAGAAATCCTCTGTCTGACCCAAGTCAGTTTAAGCAGTTAAGCGGATCGCTTTGTCTTCATAAATGAATTGCTTCTTGAGACTTTGACAGAAGATGTCACTTTGGGGAACAGCGAGTAAATGTAGGGATAGAAGGCACTCGTACCACAAAGATCAAGGCTGTAATTAGCAAATATTTTTATATAGGCCATGAAATGGATACAGACTCATTATGATGTTAGCTCTTATTGCTGTCATTTTGTCGTTGCAATGTTAGCTGTTGTATTGGCCCTTTGCTTCTACCAGGTGAAATTTCCAATTGCTGTTGTGATATAATGATACACAAAATACGTTTTGCTCTATTTTTCCAAAACCAACAGTAGAGTTAGTCCTTGATTGTCTGGACGATCCTTTCTGTTACATCCTTGCTGCTGAATACATGATAAATTCAAAACTTCAGCCTCTGGCTTCTTACTGCAGGGGAAAGGGAAGTTCTTATCTCCCCTTCTTCTCTTTTATTCCACAGTTTCCTAGCTAGCTCTGTGGGAGCGAAAGGAAAGATATTTGCTCTCTTATGTGTCACCTCGCGTCTACTGTCAGCTGAAGAAGAGGGGCACGGTCAGCGGCGTCTGCTTCTTTTCCAGCCTTTGTTTTTTGTACCTTGTGTTGCTGTTGGTACATTATTCCTTTGCGGCGCTCATGGCTTTCCTTGATAGAAACTCTTAACAGTAGCAACTCAAAAAGTGATGCCCAGATAGCTTTGTTTGCTGGTCATGGTCTTGAGCAGCAGCAAAACTGCCCAGAGTATCTGTGTTTTTTTCATGCTCCTCGAACATAAAAGCTGCTTGCAGACTTATGGAGACAGGTGCTGTATCAATTTACTTGCTGCAGGTTTGAAATCAAAACCACGGCATCTTTGAATCTGAAGCGTATGTTCCAGAAAATATTTCCTGTTTGCATCGAGGAACTGATGGTTTCTAAGCTGTGAATATTACCCCCGCCCCCCTGCTCTGCGTTTTGAGGAAGGGGGGTTGCGCTTGGGGATTTGTTAGAGGTGTTTGAAGGAGTTTTTAGATAGCTGAAACCTGATGCTACCGTGTTGCAGTCAGTTTGGTCAGACCCTGGGTAAGGTGCTGGGCGCTCCTTGCTGAACACCCTGCTCGCCAGAAGTAGGTCATCTGGTGCGTTGAGGAGGCAGAGAGTTGAGGCGCTCTGTGGGAAAGCCGCTTGTGCTACTGAGATAATAAACTTAAAGGCAATACACTTTATCCTTGTATTTACTAGGTATACAGAAATGTTGCAGAACAGTAGTTTCCACAGAGTGAAAGTCAAGAATCCTGATTAAGTGCCTGGAGTGGAAGACCTTCAGAGAGAGCTGGGATGGTGTTTGTAATGCGGGAAACAGCGTTGTTTCTTCATCCTAAAGCGCAGAAGTGAGGCCTGCACTAGTCTTTTTACCTGTGTCTGGTTGTCCAGTCTTCTGAAAAAGATACTACGTGGCATCCTGGTGACTTACACCTTTCGAAAAATCACTTTTCTGTTCGTTTTGCTTTGCAAATTTATGAATGTCGGCCTGGGAATCCTAAGCTCGTTTCTGTTTTAGGTGGTTCCATTTACATTTTTCTTGCCGATTCAATTAGGCCCATTAGTTTCCTCATAATATTGTCGTCGTTGGTGTTCTGCCCAATTAAACTGTTGCTCTGTTCAGTGGTGAGTAAAGTAATTCTTTCGAGTGTTGTTTTTTTTCTTGTAGTAATCTTTTTTTCCCATCATAAGGATTCTTAATTATTTCATAAATGCTAATGAAATAAGTAAATTGGAAGTGCATTGAAATATGAAATATATATTTTTGTATTCCATTAAATATATGTGACACAACGAATGAATTTATTTCTCGCCATTAATGAATTGAGTTAATATTTTAAACCCAGCATAAATAACTTCATGTGCAGTGAGGTGGCCTGGCAGTGTATGTTTTTAAGCTTTAAGAGAGTATTGTAAATTTTAAGAATTCAGATGCAGAGGAATAAATCTTGGTTAGAGAACAGCAACCCGTTGCGTTTTAAATTATTGCAGCTATGCACAATAACCTGATGTCAGTAAAGTTTTAGAAATACTTGTGCTGAGAAAACCATCCGTTAGAGTGGAAGCTCAGGCATGGTGGTATAGCCAGTATTTGTTCAAAGTCATAGAAACAGACTTTGTGACTTTGAGGTTTGTCTTCCTCTGTAGGTTTGCTGTGCTGATTTTGGTCCTGATCTCATTAACAGGTATTAAGATGGTGACATGTAGCTAATACTGCTTGTTTTGTGAAACAAGACAGTGGGGTGAACATGCTGAGACTATTGGTAGATACCTGACTTCTCAGACATGTTGATTCTCCCTCACAATCATGACAGCATATGGACACAAAATAAAATGCGGTGTGTTTTAAATCTAGTCTGAAGAAACTTGATCCACTTTTTCTCAACTCATGAGTTACTGTCTGCAGCGTACACACAACCGTGGAAACAGATGACAAAACAGGTAGCGAGATACACCACCAATAGAGTGTAGTTGAAATTTTATTAGAGGAAACTGGTATATTTAGTATGTTTACAAAATCAGATAGCAACCTTCTCAGGCAACCTCCTTTTTTTTAATCAAGTGAAATATAAACTTTGCTTCCAGTAAGATTTTTAACTAAAGAAAAATATAGCTGGATGGTAATTCATTACCGTCATGTTTCAGCAGGTTGTGTGTTTTGATAGATAGGGCAGTTTCTTCCTCTGTCACTTCAGCAGCTATCTAACGCGTGGTGTGGTGCCGATAGCATTTGCTGTGCCAGGGCTGGACTGTTTAGCCAAAATGGATCAATGACCAAAAATAAATGAACAGGCCTTCAGATTATTCCTTCTTTGGTAGAAAGGCATATTTTAACCTTCTGAGCCGTTTAAAGTTTCTGAGTTCTGGAAATGATCAGTGTATTTGTGGGGGCCTTAATAAGGAGAAGCGACAGGGTGTGGAAGCAGATAGCAGTTTAGTGAGAGGCTGCAAGTGTTCTTCCTGATGCAGGTGAACAGGATCACATCCTCCTACAGCGTGAGAAGCAGCTTTTAGCGGAGTGCTGTCTCTTGGGCTGTCTTTCCCTACAGGTTGCACTGGATCAGCTCCGTGCAAATACAGAGAAGCTGTCGGACCATGCAGGAGAATGGGAAGAGGGTGAGCAAAAGCAGATGCTTTCTGCTCATGCTGGGAGTGAGATTCTGTGTTCTGCTAGCAGTGCAGCACTTAAAAAAGTTATGCTTTATATTTTTAAGAAAATAAAAGTAAGCTGTTCAAAAAAAATCAATCCATTTCTCTTCTAATTTAACTATATTGTCCTTATTTATGTTATTATTAAAAAGTCATTAAACACTGTTTTAGAACCTTTCCTTCAAAATGAGAATAGATCCTTGCAGGGTGGGAAGGTTTGGAAAGGAATGGTGGCGTTCATTAAGCATACAATCTATAAATTAAATATATTGGGATTTTCTAACTTGTCCTTGTCAAATTGAAGTTGGTTGAAATAATCCTTTTTGCATACCAATGAAGTTTTTAGTTAACTGTATAGTAAAATAAAGCAGTTCATGAGTAGTCCCTTCACAGTTTTAGGAGAGAACAACACCACTAAATCCTGTTAAAACTTACTCTACGTATGGAGAGTTAAAATTGGTGCATTACTCTGAATTTCTTAATGGCATTCTGGACTAATAAAACATTTCAAGGAACAGCGATAAATTAAGCCTCCCATTTAGCAAACCCTGGCACTGACACTGGAGGAGTCCCAAGCATTGATTGGACTGACCTCTTGGTTTTAATGCAATAGCAACACCACCAGCATAGCACGGCTGCAAGGGTTTTCCTTCCTGCTCTTGCAGTTGGCAGTGTATTCATCACAGTTGTTTTCTCCCACATCCATTGTGTGTCAGACTTGGCTCCCTCCCAGTGCCATCCCGGGCTACTGCTGTTCCAAGGGAGTTGACTTCTTAGTTGACATCCTAATGGTGTTTTGGATGATGACAGGGAAAGTATTTTTCAACCTTTTAATGCAGAGGGAGAGATATGTGGCTGTATGATATGTTCTCGGGCTGGATTTTGATAGCTGTCATGACAACAAATCACATGTTCATTTCCCTGAATGGATGGTGTCCCTCCAGACACACAGAGAGTGTTATCAAATTTGACAGGTCTTAAATGATGACACGTCAAGGATTCTGGATTCCACCACAGGAGACTTGGGCTGCTGCAAATGCACGCTGCCACCTGGCTTAGCAGAGCTTGCTGTAGGCTTTTTCTTGGTTTTGAATTCAGGTGGAAAAACAAGCGCCCTTTGGGGTTTTGTTTGGTTTGTTTTAAGTAGATTTAGTGTTTGCTGAAAAATTATTTGGTAATTTTAGATTGAAATTTTGTTTGCTAGATTAGCAGAAGGAAAAAAGGTAGCTTGCGCTTCATCCAGTCGCTTTAAAGATGCCTGTGTTTCAAATGCTTTCAGTGTTTTTAGTAAGAACTTCAACAAAACCAGAAGGACAAGTGTTGAGTATTTTTTAGGTTGGAAGTGGGCACTTTGGTCACTGTTTTTTTGTCTTCTGTTAGTGCTATCAGTCAGGGGTGGTACGAACTCTACATGTTAGCTCTGCTGCGGAGGGCAGGGACGGGAGCCGACACCTGTGTGGAGGAGCTGCAAACAGGGGCAGTGGCACAGATGGTTTGTTTGGCTTATTTTTAGCCTTGGCTGTTGTTTATTCGTGAAGTTGCAATTTCAGTTGGACAGCTGTTCTGGTTTAACCAGACTGCAGAAGTCTTGTAAAGTTCAATAAAAACCTGTAAATACTGATTTTTGTGCATTTTGTATGCTGAATTACAGTCCTTCAGTATCTGATGCTCTAGTAACTATGACTCGGATGATAATGCAAACAGTGATTTTACATGGGCGGTGTTGTATTTATTTATTTATTTATAGTTGTGAATTTTTGTTAGCTGGCTATGCCTGTAACATAAGCAAATTAAAAATTGGTACCGTTTAGCCGCTGGAAAAAAGGTGCCATGTTTGTATGTTTAATTATTGCTTCTTACCAAAACTCCCTGAAATCCCGTGGATGTAGCAACTTGGGAAATGTAAGTTAAGATACAGTGTTTTTCCAAGCAAGTATTGAAATTCTGTAAAAAATCCCTGCTATTTTTGCAACTTTGTGGTTTTAATTAAGAATCCTTTTGTTCCAGTTGTAAAAGGAATTGGCTATGGTACATTTTGCTTGAATGTGTTTTCCTTTAATCATTGCACATTGAATACAAAAATGTAGATGGCGTTCATAGGTATAAAGACATATTTCTACATCAAAAAAGGTTGTAAGCCATTTAGAGTATAAACATATTGAGCTTCACCTTTCCTGTGTTTCAGAAAAAAGATGTAAAGAAAAATTGGCGATCAGTCTCCTTCCTTTACATTTTCAGGTAGTGCTGCAGGGATAATATGGAAATAATTATATTGTGGACTATTCATAAATTCACACTGTTTTGAATTCCATTTAGTTCAAACAGAGAAAGAAATTAATGCTAATATCCCAAATAATTAATGCTGTAATAAAGGATCTGCCTTCCACTTGACACTGAATGACTTATGTTCCGTCACATCGAGAGACTTAAATCATTTTGAGGGTTCGATATTAAAATTCTAGTTCACGAATATTAGAAATTTAATCAGATATCTCAGTGAGGACTGTGTGGATTGTACTGGGTTTAAACACAGGTAATAATAAAGCTTGTGTTTAGCACAAGTATCAAAATATGACACATCATTTTTATGAGCTCTGAGGCTCTTAAGGGATGCATGGGGAATTGTAATGAACTGAAATGTTATAGACCTCCTATGACAGAAAACTATTAAAGTCTGTGTAATGTTGTTATTGCGGCAATGGGTGTCTTCTACTGTTAGTCCTGTCTTGTGATACTAATGGTTGTATTCCTCTAGGATATTTTCCGGTTTTGCTGACTGGAGATCCTGGATATTGATTTGTTGGCTATTCCTCTTGCCTCTCTGGAACATCAGGAAAATGTAACATCTTGGCTTTGCCGAAATATTTGTTCTTTGTTTTATAGCCCAACTTTTCCCGCTGTGGCCCTGTGAAAATGCAAGCATGCGCTTAATGCTTAGTGGTCCCACTGGAATGAACATCTCTTATTTACAAAACATGAAGCTGAGCCATAAGTACGTCTTTTCAAGACAAGAACCACAATTACATTGCAGGTCAACTCTTTTTTACTTACACATTCTTTAACTTGTCACAACGTGTATGTTAAATTACATGTTGAACTTCTGCCTGCAATGTCACATAGCCAGCTTATTTTTACAGACAGGCTTTACACCTATACGCTGTATATTACGTTACTCTATCAGCAGTCCCATAAAGTCAGTGGGACTGCTAGTAGTTAAGCGTCGTTTGCTGAATGATAATACTGAGATGTTAAAGAACAGGAGTGGATCAGGCCGTGCTTGATATAATGCCTGCTGAAGTTGATGGAAAAAGGAAGTTAATTCCTTGTGGGGAAAACAAGTTTGGTGATTTAGTTTGGTGTTTAATTTTAAAATATTTGAAACAGAAAGCCAGACTGTATGAAAGCAGAAAAAAGGAAAAATTAAAATGCGATGCAAGAAAAGCCCTTAAATGCATTGAGTGTTATGATATCTGTTTTGGAGGAATTGAGGTTTGAAGATAAGTATGTTACTGCAGATCACTGAAATAAACAATTTTAAAACTCTTTCCCATCCGTGTTTTAACTATAATACATTGTTAAATGGTGCAACTAGACTTAGTTTCAGTCTTCTGTGAAAAATGTTTTCACCTTGACCTTGCGATTTATCTGTTCTTTTTTTTTTTTTCTTCTTTCTGGACACATAATTTTGGCGGTTAAGTAGTTTGTCATTTGGATTCCTTTGAGATAATATAAGGGACATACTCGTCATTAAAAGAAGTTACCATATGTAACTGCAACCTGAATTAATGGACGTTGCCTTACTCCTCTGCAGCAATGACATACATACCATTACTAAGTGTACATAGTGTTAGAAGCGCCTTGGCATTCAGTAGATTATACTGTGCTTGCTAAGGACATAGTAAAATTTTAAGTGTTTCATTCTTCAATGATAGCAGTCCTGAGTCTGATGTCAGTGAATCATGAATGCAGGTGAGTCAAGGTGGAGTTACACTGGAGAAGATAATTTGTCTGATGGTTGAGGTAGAACACCTGTTGCTGTATTATCAAGTGCCTTTAGTTACAGAAAAGCCTAGGAGTCATATATATATATATGTATATGTATATATATATAATATATGTATACACCCTAGATCAGCAAGATGTTCATCACCTACTTGTGATCATAAAGCCTTTTTCTTGTTAATTGTGTAGAGAGCAGCTTGGCATTGCTAGTTCCAGGTGCATTTGGCAGTCTAGAAATTGTTTTTCGATGCATGAACCGAATGTGATTGGCAAAGGAGCTGGTGAGGATGAGCAATGAGGCATGGGCTGCGTGTCCCCTGGGTCTCATGTGCTCTGCAGCCATGTGGAGAAGTGTTGGTAAAAACGCAGGGCAGGGCGTGTAAACTGTGAGCAGCTCAAAACCCAAGACAATGAAATGCAGTGTGAAACAGCTTCAGTCACATGCACTGGTTGCCTCTCATCCCAGCCAGGTGGTGGGGAAAAAAAAAAATCAGGTGTTGCCTTTCAAGCCCCAACCCCAGGGCAGGGTCCTTCTGCCTGCAGGTGAGCCCATGCAGTGTCTGCCTGGGCAGCATGGACAGCTGAGAGCTGTGACTTCCCTCTGCTGTGCCGCTGGGCCGCTCTGCCTGCAGCCTACCTGCTGCCTGCCTGCCACACGGCAGCCCTCGGCTCTCACTTCTGCCCCGTTTTCCTGGGACCGGCTTTTTGAACCTAAGGGATGGACCCAGCTTGCAAGATATGGCCACACCTGGTGTTAAGCAGCTGACTTTCAATGGGTTGTTTAAAATTGCTGACACGCTGCTTCTAAATTGTGGCGCCTGCTAGATGTAAGAAAAGCCCAGCAAACCCAGTCCCAAAAAAACCCAGTAACAATCAAAACCCCAAACCGTGCACTTGTTATCAATATAATATACTTGCACTTGTTATCAATATAATTCATAGTTTTGGTGGTTGTGTAGATGCACCGTTAGATTTTCTTGGGAAACACCATTTTATTTTACAAGTTTTGTAAATACTCCATCTAAATTCTAGAGAAACTTTAGTTGGTGCATGCCTTGATTGTTGTCTTGTTTTAAAAAAATCATGATCACCTCTGCTTTGTGGCTTTATTAGTCTTTTCCCTCCTTCTTTTCAGTTTTGCAGTGTTTTGTACATAGTTAGGATTGGGAATTGCCTTCCTTGTGAGTGGAGGTGTTTTGGGGTTGTTTGTAATCCATTCATATGCCAGAAATATTTCAGAAATTAAAAAAATAATTATGTAAAACTAAAAATTAAAAAAACCCCTATATCCTGTCTAGTGTGGTTATACTCATTTGGGAATAAAATGAGCAAGATTTGACTGAACCATTGCAGTTAAAAATGATGTTCAAAAATACAGTTGAGGTTTCTGAAATGAGGACAGATTATCCACTTTTGAACCCTCACATACAGCATTTCTGTATAATTGTTTTAAGATTTCTCTTTCCATGAATGTGTTCTGGCATTGCATTAGGGTATTGGGGTGAGCTCCCCTGTGTTTCAGTCAATAATTGTCTTTCACTGAAAGAAAAAGAAGCATTTTCATATTGAGGAAAGTCATTAATGTTTTATGTTGGTTTTGCATCATTTTCAACGCAGTTGCCTTAAAATACTGTAAATTTACGGAAGGCTAAAATGAATGCTGAGGTGTGTAGCCATCCTGTGGAGCAGTGTGTATGTTCCTGCAGCTGCTGCATGAGAGCGATCATGATATGTTGTCTTGAATCATGCAGCCTCTTGCTCTATTCCCGCTTTCAAAGCATCCCAATCCGCCTCCTTCCGTCCAGCCTGTCTCCCTTTTGCTGGCTTTGCAGTAGCGGAAGGGCACTGGTCATTGCCTTAGAAATGCATGTCTTCTGATTAATTCACTTTTTCCAAGTGACTTGGAGGCTGTCAGGTAACTGAATGACATCCAGCTGCTGTGTTATGAAGCCCTTTGTCTAACGGTCTGCTGTTAAAAAAGTTGCTGCGGAGACTATTATGCACGTATTCTTCATGCTGCAAGAGTCTTTCCATTAGATTAACAGCTGTGAATGGGATTTGGATGAAGATGTTTTTGTTCTTGTTTTGTTGGTTCAGTGTTCCAAGCATGTAGTCGCACACCAGTCACAGAAATGAGGTTGTCTGCTTGCTTTATCTGCTTGGGCTGGGAGTAAGTACACAGAATCACAGAATGGTGGGGGTCAGAAGGGACCTCTGGAGACCATCCAGTCCACCGCCCATGCTAAAGCAGGTGCCCCGAGAGCAGGTTGCACAGGAACGCATCCACAGGTTATTCTGCTGAATATCGTGTTTTCATTTTCTACCTACGTATGTATATGCCTGCAACCTGGTATTTGGGAATGACTTGTTAAATCTGAACTGAATTTATGAATATCATTGTGGTCCAAGTTGGGGCAGGATTTACCAGTGTGAACTGGCTTTGGACTGAAGTGAATTGCATAAAAATAACACCGTGCTTTCCTTCCCTATGTGGAATCCTCCTCCTGCTTGCCCACTCTTAATTGTGGGAGAGGGAGAGCTGCTGTAGTGAGAAATGTGTGATGAGGTATGAGGTCCAGCGCTGGATCTCGGAGGAACAGGGAATTGGGGCAACAGCAGAAGCAGTCTCACTTAGATTTTCCTGTTTTCCAGTAGCTGGATATTCTCTTTTTAGTAATATTTCTCCAGAATGTTGCTCTTATGAAAAATCTCTGTTCTTCTATACTGAAATGTAGCCTGGGGTTTTTGGCTTGTAGATGTGCTGTAATATACTTTGTGACAATCACTGATTCTGAGGCTTTTATGTGCAACACCAATCTGAAACTTTTTTCTAAGGGCAGGTAAAGGAAAGTGAGTTGGAGAATAGAAATCCTGAGTTTAAGAGTTAGACAAGGAATGCATGATTTACAGCTAGCACCATTGAATGTGTATGCAGCTTTCCTAAAAGAAGAAAGTTTCATTTGGGCATGCTTCTAAGACTGTTTTTTAAAGTTGAATCTTTGTGCCTAGCAGCTTTCGCTTCCAAGTGGACATAATGCAGGTTGCTGAGTCATTGACCCTCGTAAGCAACAATTTATGTATCTTCAGCTTATTTAGCTTCATACCAGGAAGCAGCAGAAAAGTGATTTTTATACAAAATCACTAGGTGAATAAACTTGTTCATGAAGGAAGAGCTTTAATTTTTCTCTGGTATGTCTAATTTTTTATCATTATGCGTGGACTTACAGAATGTGCTCAGCTGAGATTGATCACTGGTGTGTGAAATGACCAAATTATAACAATGGAGAGTTTTCTGAGGTGGGTAATATATTTTCATATGTAGCTTCCAGCGATGAGTTTAATACACTGAAGGCCACATTTTCAATGCTTCTGTTATTGAAATGTAGTGCTCTAGTCGTTTTTCTGCTGAACTTCAATTTAGAGCTTCATCTGGAAAACATCCAAGGAAAAAAGCATCAAAGCAAAATAATAATTGTCTCGGAATGCAGGAAGATCTTTAAGTATAAAATTAAAATATGCGGCGAGAGCTTGAAAAAGTGCATAGAACACCTTAATGGCTAAATCTGTAAGTAAGAAAGGAAAATACTTTGCTGGCACGTACCTTGAAGTTGTAATACTTTGTGAACCTTGGGTACAGGAAGTAAACTTTTACGTTCTTAATGTTTATAGCTTCATTTCCCATCTCTAATCTCTTGGCTTTGTTTCAGCTAAGGGATTGTTAACATTTTAATGATAGATCCCCAAGGGGTGTGTTACTACCTGCGGAGCTCTGGTTTGGTCCTCAGCTCCAGTTCAAAGCCACCAGGTGAACTATTCCAGATATTTAATTGACTGAGTTATGATACTCAAGCCACTTATCAATATGTTTAGTTAACTTTTCTGAGGCTGAGATTTGAGACTTTGGCAAGAAAAGCACATCTGTGAAGAAGAAAACCATGATGAAAAGATGTGTATGCGTGGCTGAGAATCAGTTCTGTCTCTTTAGCATTTTAGTTGTGCCAGTGTGAGAACTGCTATTCTAGATACTTTTGTCTGTCTAGGATAGTTTGTTGCCAGTGTAGTAATAGCTGTGGCAGGATGGCAGCACGTGTGCAACTTCAATCGCTGACGACTTTCCTGTTTGCTGGAAAGTTGAGTTTCAAACTGATTTTATTGTAAGAATAATTTAAAAATAAATTTCTTCTGTACCATATATCATGCTGAAGGCATTCTCTGGTTTAGGCTTCCCGTGTGATATTTTTCTTTCTTTGCAGTAGGTCTGGACTTGTCAAATGTGGACTTGGGTTCTTCTTGAATTGTTCTGGCAGGTGGTTTCCATGCAACCTACAAAGCATATAGGAAGTTCTGTAAAGTGCAGATTCTCTAAGGTTTTTGTTTGGTTTTATTCTGCTTTTCGATGAATATTAAAATGTTCAGGAAATATAGCATGCTTTATTTGTCTGTTGGGCACAGTAAAACTTTGCTAATAGCATGTGAAAGCAGCTTTTCATCCCACCCGCAAGCTCAGTATACCTAAAAAGCCCAGTTACTGCCGGGGGTTGGAGTGGGGGGGTAGGGATCTGCTCATCAACCTAAATCTTAGCAGACTTGGTGATTTGTTTCACCTCTTTTATTACAGAGGACTCTTCCGCTTCTGTTAGTTTCTACATTGTCTTTCCAGCTCAGCCCACACATTTTTCTTGCTTTTCTAGGAATAGCTTCCCTAGATGGCAACACCAGCGGCTGGCAGCTCTGTGCCTGTTACGCCTGGGGAAAAAACCTTGGCTTTCTGAAAGCCCACTGCTTCTAGCAGCAATGAGCAGATAGGCTGTCATCATTAGGAGATGTGAGTGGCAGATATGCGGTAGTCTTGTCTCTGAATAGCTGAAACACTCATTAGCTGGAGCGGCTGAATGGATCATGGTCTTGGGTGAACATGATTGATTTGTATAGTGGAACAATGTCTGTGCTGTGTTACATATCCCAGTTGCTGCTGCAATGAGTTGTTTTAGGTGCTTGCAAGTATTCCCTCCCAGTTAGGGTACAAATGCTCTTGTTTTTCTTCCTTATACCTAGAAACCTTGCAGCAGGTCTGGATTATGCTGTGATTACAGAATCACCTGCACTTTCTTGCCGTCTTTCTGGTCACCTCCTCGTTCTGGATAAACTGTAAACATACACTGTCTCCAAAACAAATTTTGCTATGGAATATGCACACAGGAAGTTCTTCAGAGACTCTAGGATCTACCCCTCTGGAGTAAGATTTTTCTTGATTTCTGTCTGTGTTTCAAAACAAAGTACCACCCCGAAAACAGTTCTTGTCAAAAGAGTTATGGCTGTTAGTTTTCATCCTTGGGGTAAAAAGATGTGTGCTAAGATAACTTAGTTTCAGGAGGCAACGTGAGGAGAAAAGGGAGAAAGGTAAAACTAATTGTGCCAGCAGAAAGTTGAACGATTCTCTATTTCTCTGTATCTGTGTGGGAAAATGCTATGATCTGTTACTCCAGCCTTGAAAGGAAAAAAGCAAGGAGGAAAGTCGTTCTGGTCACATAGCGTCATTTGATTGCTGCTTGCTAATCTGCCTTTTCTTTCATAGGAAAAGGATCATTTCTTCACATATCGCAAATAGCGGAAAGTAGATATCCTTGGAAAGTGGAAATTGTAGTAGAAGGATGAACTAGTTGCTTTCTACCTACAGCACAGGACTTGCTCATTTTGGCAACAGCAAGATGTTTAGCTCAACTCTGCCTTTTTTTTTTTTTTTTGAAATCTCATGCTAATTTGCTGGGTTGGGAGACTCTGATTATTTCAGCCAGCAGGAGAGCCTTATTTCTTTTTCAGGCTTATGAAAGAAATATCTGTTTGCTAATTGTTCTGTTATTTTTTTGAATGTTACTTCATAACGTGCACCATTAAACTTTGTATGCAGGAATGAGAAGAAGTAATTATTTCTTCTTCAGTTGGTTTACACTGAAATAGCCATAAAACTCCTGATCTTCTCCAGTGCTTTGCAGCTTGTAAATCATTTATTCTGTGCTCCAAGTGCAATGTGTTTGTATAATTCTAGTATTGATATTGATGTATTATTTCTACTTCAGTCTCACTTAAGGCAACTGTAAATAACTTTACAGGGTTGCAAAACAGTAGGGAAATGAGCCTCCAGAAGCTAAGGCATGCAATTTATTTTCTGGGGCAAATGAAGCGGTTCTTTGAAGCCTGATCAAAGCCCAAGCTCTCCAGTTGCGTGTAGTGTAAAGTTGGTGGCGGTTGAGCAGAATCTGTTGGCTTTGGGAGTTTTTTGGGTTTCTTTTTTTTTTTTTTGTTGGGGCGTTATATCTCTGGAACCCATATTCAACATATTTCTGGAAATGACAAATGCACTACCATATGGCATGCCAGATTTCAAGCCACTCCGAGGTGCATGTGTGAATTCTAGAGCGCCTGGANGGGTTTTTTGGGTTTTTTTTTTTTTTTTTTTTTTTGTTGGGGCGTTATATCTCTGGAACCCATATTCAACATATTTCTGGAAATGACAAATGCACTACCATATGGCATGCCAGATTTCAAGCCACTCCGAGGTGCATGTGTGAATTCTAGAGCGCCTGGAAGAAATGAATGAAAACCACATTCTGAATTTTATCTGTTGCCGAGCTCTGTAGGCAAAGGAGGGGGGAGGCTTTGAAGTAAATTCTGCTGGAAGGATTGCATGCTTGTTTCTGAGCTGCTGTCCTAATGCAGCAAGGTGTAGACATAATTTATGTTTCAAAATATGCACTAATTTCAGCAGGACTGTCAGTCTGTGTGCCTCTGTGTTTATTCTGGGAGATGCTAAGAAATACTCATCATCTTTTTGCTACTGGCAACTCTGTTACAATTTTCAGTCTTTAGTTTCAAACCCTTTTTGTGCCTAAACCTCTCTTTCAGGCTTTAGTGCGTGAGCTTAATTCTTGGGTATTGTTGAACTGTTATTTTTATATATGCTCTGTCTCCTTAAAAGGTTCTGTATTGATTGTACTTCATGAGTGGATTTCTTAAGCTTTTGTTGGTTGGTAAAAGCTGAGGAAGCGTTACTGGAGATATTTGTACTGGAGTTATTTTTAATCCTGGAGACTCTATGAAAACTTTTTAAATGCAGAAAAGATGTTTGGGGAATTTGTGTCAGGTTTTGGTTAGAAAAAGCATCTCCTTGGGAAGGGCAAACTAATAAGATAGTTCCTTGTTAAGATTAGATGTGGTCGTATAAACTTACACAGATTCTGTGAATTTTCTTCAGAATCAAAGAATGAATTTTGAAATTTTCTTTATATAGAAAGAGGGGGGATAAAACTTACTTGTGACATACGTAATTTGAATTATTAATATTTTGCCATGGTAGTTGCTTAGCTGGTAGAATTTGTTAAAATTAATTGTATCTTCCTGCAGCAATAAGAGAGAGTTCACAGGGGAAATCATGTTACTCTACTAAATCCTTTCTCCAAATTTTCCTTTTAAAAAGTATTGTGCCTCGATACAGTAATTGTTCATAACTGCTTCTAACCCACAGCCCTTATGCTCTTTGATTTGTATGAAACCCCAAGGCTTTTGATAAGGTCGTGGGTTTCCTCCATGTTAGATCATCTCCGTGGTTCAGTTCAACTTGCCGTGTACCAGTTAATTGCCGTTTCTGACCTTGAATGAAAGCGTGTATTGTGCCGCTCCAGTTGCAATAAAAATGCGATGGCGAAGGGATGGTATTCAGTGATGTAAAACAGCAGCTTTACATGTGTTTATAATTACCAACAATTCTGATGTTCTTAGTCACACAGCCTTCTGGTGGAAAAATGTTTTCCTTCCTCCTGGAAAATACTGATTCACTAAGCCTGTATTAGTTAATAAATCAGTTTGACGAGGACGGATCTGCTGGTGAAAGTCAGGAAGGAGGAAGCTGCAGTTCCCACCGGCGGTAGGCAGGGGGGCCAGGTGCCACTCCTGGGATCTGGGTGCGCGCGTTCCTGCTCCGGGACACGGGGTAGCTCTCCGTGGTTAGAGGTCATGGTCAGGAACATCTTCTGATGATGAGAACATGTCCTTTTGTGGGGGGCAGTGGGTAACTGTCTGAAAATTCAGGGAGGTTTCCAGGAGGGGGGAAAAAAAGTATCCTTTTTCTCCTCTGAATGGACTTTCTTTTTTTGTGTGTGTGTGTGAGAAATCCATCTTCAAATGATCTTCCTCTTTCTGAGATGAAGGATTTTAAAAAAAAAAATAATTTAAGCAAACTTTTTTTTAAATACAAAATCTCGGTTCTTATCTATACTCCACTTAAAGAATTCTGTAGTATAAATCAAAAAACCCCAACAATAATAAGACATTGTTCTTTGCTCTTGAAATTCTGTAATACCATGTGTAGCATTAAGTGTGTACTCAATGTAGTGTTTATTTGTGATACAGAATTTGGCATTTCTGAAATGCAACTTCTGATTTTTGGGTGGGAATGAAACAGAAGACATTTTAGAGTGTTTAGCTTTACTTATTTTACATACAAAACAGTTCTTAAGCATAGTGTTCTGTGCCAGAATGGTAATATACTTCTCAAATTTCCATCCATATAGAAACTGGCTTTGGAATGGTTTAAGAGAAGGATTAGTTCGTTGTGGGTTTGTTAGTTAGGCCTCTTTCTTCAAATCTTCATTTGAAACCCTTCTCCCACATTTTATAGAAATGCTGTGCATAATCAAATTTTTAAAAAAAACTTTGGAAAGAAACTTTGAAAAATCACAAAATCAACATGTAGTCAGACATTTGAAGAATTGTTGTATGCTGAACCTTTTCATCTTGTGTCTTTGACTTGAATCGGAATTAACAACAAAGATCTCTGGAATTTTTCCCTGTCTGAAAGACTGGCTCAAATTCATTAGTATTTTATTTTATCTTTCAGGATAAGAGTTTAAACTGCCAAATACAAAATCTTAACTAAAACCTGAGATCTTTTGGTGCAATACTCAGTGTAGATGGTCTGCGTTTCCTTTATTGTTTATAAATTTCCCGAACTTTAGTATCTCTGAAATTTCAGAGAATCAAAAAGGGTGTCTGCACCTAGGTGATTACCGGCCAACCCTTATTTTCTGTCAAATTGTTCTGAATATTTTTAAATATCTGTTATAATTAATGGTTGTTTGTCATCATCTTAATTAAGAAAACTAAACTCTGCATAGCTCTTCCGTGTGTGATTTTCTTTCCCTGTCTGCGCAGGGAATAGCTAATTGCGTAAAATCTTTCTGCATCTTTTTCATTGTTCTTCGTCTTACATTTTGGCTGCTCTTGTCCTGTTTCTTCCTCCGCTTTTGCACTGCTTGACTTTCTCATGTGAGTTACCACACCAGCCTCCCACTCTGTATTGTACGCAAGGCATGGAGTCTTTACCAGCCACTTACTAAAAGACTGCATCTGCTATCCAGGCTCGCGTTTTGAAGACACCAGTGAGGAGCAATTTGGCAGATCTCTCCGCAGTAAAATTAAGATGCGATTGCATGCCAATCCAAGCTTTAATCTAGGTATTGCAGGTAATGACAGTAATGAAGGTGTGATATCATGGTCTAGCAACCAGCATATATCCCCAGTAGATTTGTTCTCTCATTTATGTCTTGGTACAGTTTGGAGAAGCTCTGTAGACCTGAAGCAGAAGTCATGCTGCCCTCAGGCCATCGGTTTACAAATACTTTTAGTTCTGCAAGTTTTCTTTGAAATCATAGATGTGTGTGGGGTTTTTTTTGTTTTGTTTTGGGTTGGGGTTTTTTTAGTGAAGAATTGTTTCATAACATTTGGTGGTAATTAGCCTGAGTCAGTGTTTCGAGTTGTGGGGGAAATCCTGCCCTGCTGAGAATTACAGAAGTCCTGTGGTTGATTTTTGAGGACCCCATGGTCTCATTCTGTTTTTCTGTAAAGCTTTTGTATAGGTAGACAGGATGCCTTCGGAGTTTGCGGACATGCAGGTATTGGTCTGATGGCTCATTCTTTAATTTGACATCATAAATTTGGCCGAGTAATGTGTGCCAAGAACTTTTTAAAGCTGGTGTTTATGTTGAATTACCCTTCTCCTTGCCAGCGTCACTCTTCTTCAAGTAGCAGGTCTGGGTAGTTCTCCTGCCTCTCGTCTCTGGGAAAGAGCACTGATAGGAAAGAGAAGTTTTTTGCCTGTGAGTATATTAAAAGGATGGAAAAAGAAAAAATACTGCCCTCCTTTGAGGTGATCCTTCCTTCAAGAATCTGGAACTTTATTCAAATAGGAGGCGTTTTCACTCTGTGACAGCTTAGAGTTTGATTCCGAGACCTAATTTGAAGCTCCCATCAGGTTGTACTCTGCAAAAAAAAGGAATCGTGTTTCTGTGGTGAAGCCGGCCAGCTTTTTTAGGTGGCAAAGCTAAAACTGGCTTCAGAAACATAAGTTATGCAAAGCATGTAACATTTAGCTTTACAGTTTATAAATGTAGCACGGTCTTCTTCAAAACTTCATTACTGATCAGTAAGAGACATAGAAACTCACGCTATGGAATTTTGGTAGGTATGCGCTCTGAAGGGTTGCTTTTTCTCCTGCCCTCTGTTTCCTTTGTATCTCACGAGGTGAGATGGTAATCTGTCTGTAATAAAAATAAGTAGGTCTGAGTTGCTTTGTTCCATGTATATTTTGAAATGCTAAATATTGATTGACCCTTCTTGAGGTCATTAATGCATGTCATCAGGAGGAAGGACAAGGTAATTTTAGTTGAACAAACAAGTTTGCACATGTAAATTACTACAAGTTAGTAAGATGTAAGGTGAGAATCGTTTTTTGGCAAAGGAATGAATTAATGGTGTACCCCATAAGGGAGCAGAACCAGTGACTAGATGATGCATCATGCTTTTTGTCCTTGGTATTGCTTCACTGTGGTGTGTTCATTTCTGACTGTTGGACCATTGCTAAAATTGAGTGCTGTTTGCACAGGATGTCTGTTTCTGGACTGATTTTATTTTTTTTTTTTAATATTTTGCTGCCTTGTGCTAAGTGCTTGAAGTGTGTTGTACTGCTTTCTTAAGGTACCCAGTGCTTCTAAAAATACAGTAGCTATAATTTAAGCACTTGATATGTTTGTAGTCTGTATTTAGGCTCTAGCTTTGAAAATCCTTGATTTTTACTGGGAACTGTTACTTTATATTTGTCAAAAAGAAAGCATGCGTGGCTTCTGTGATATTGCTGATTTAAATGGAAGGTTGTTGTAGCCGATTTTTCAAAGAAAAATTGTGCATGTGCTTTAGCAGTTGACAGTAGGTTTCTGAGACTGCTACTCTTAGGTTTCATGGCAATAGGCTTTGTGTTCTGAAGCATGTGGGATGTTTGTGCTCTTTTTACAGCTCAAGAGGTGTAACTTCCCAAGAGAATAAGTTCTTGTTACAGGATCTGTATTTGCCATCATAGCCTGCTGAAAGGAATGGTAAAATACAATGAAAGCAAATATAATTGAAATCATTTAGAAAGGAGGGGAAATTGTTCTGCCCTCATTAAAGTAAACCAGAGTTTTCAAAATTATCTAAGTATACAAGTACAATTTGGTGTTTTCAGTTCTTTATTAGATTGAAAACTAAGAGATAATACTCTTAGTTTAGTTTTCAGGAAAAGACATTAGGGTCATGAAGCTGGCATCTTGATATTTTTGTAAGTGAAGCTTATCTTTAAGATCTGTTACATTGCTCGAAGTTGCAGACGGAGTTAATTCAGGGTCTGTGGTCTTTGGTTCTTGTCGTTCCCTAACATGGTCTGCCCATGGTTTTAGATACAAGATGAAGGTAAATGTGATGGCCTTAAATTGGAGCAAAAGACAGGCAAAGCTTGCAGGGGGAGGCATTTTAAAGAGCATGCAGAAAAGGCTGATGAAAATAGACCAGAAAAGACCATGTGATTGAGTAATATGCATGGAAAAATGCCTCTGCCTTTTTCCTTTTCTAGCAAAAAATAATAAAAAAAAATCAATAATGTTACTGTCTTTATAATCTCCTCCACACAGAAAGTTCTGACCAAAATCTTCCCATTCTAAGTGCAGAATTGGAGTACAAACCTTGAAATGACTTAATTACCCCCTCTCCCCTGCCTGGGGAGCATCCTCTCTCCCTCAGCCTGGAACTTAACCTGTTTCTCATGATTTTACTTGCTGTTGGTGCTAGGCATGTAAAGGACAAAATTTTAATAAAATTATAACTAAAATTGTTTAATGGAATGACTGAAATATTTACAAGTCTGTTCCTGAAACTGTGAACCCTTCTGTCCTAGCAACAAAGCGTCTGGGGATGTGTTTGAAAGTGGACAGCATATGTTTTCCTGGCTTTTGTTTTTTAACAACAGATCATGTGTTTAAATGTCAGCATGACATTTTGATTTCTAGCCTGCATGAGGAAGATGATTTAGTGAGGTCAGCTATTAAGAAACAGCTATTCAACAAGGCTCTTATGTATCCTTCAGAGAGAGCTTTGACTGTGGCAACATGCTTACTACAAATGAGGGATTTTTTGTTTATTTGATTTGGGGTTTTTGCATTCCCAGAAGAAAGGGCAGACCTGGATGCCTATAAACAGTAGTCCCTGGGTAGTGAGACAAGCTTGAGAAATACTGTAATGAAGGTAGAGGGGCATGTGATTATAATATATGCATAAATTAACTGCACTGAAGTGGTGAGGTATTCAGAGCTTCTGAAAGTTGTGCAAATTTACTTTGCAATATTTAGCAATGATAGTTTTTTACATCCAGGTAGGATAAGAGCTTACTTAAAAATGCCATCACCGTTTCAGTAACCTTCAGATTGGTGGAGTTTTGTTCTGGTCTCCTCTCCCTGCTTCCTAACGTAACGTTACCCTGTACCAAAGGGCTCCTTACCTAGAAATCTTTTAAAGAAAAAAAAAGAAAAAGAAACTGTGGTTGGAGTAAATTTTGAATTCACTAAGTGGTGATTGGTAGGGTTTGTGTGTGTTTTAAGCGTTGAGCACAAAGACAAACTTCTGTGTCGCGAGCAGAAGGCTCAGGTGTTTGAGAAGCACGAAATAGCGATGGCCAACTGGCTTCTTCAAGGGCGGCTGGGGAGAAGCGGCATTTCCCAAGTCTCCCAGAAGCACCTGGTGGAGAAAGTTCGGAGCTACCTTCCTTGTAAGAGAGAGTTTATTAAGCAGTGATTGCCACCTATGCCATACTGTAAAGATGATTGAAAAATGTGCTGATGCTCATTTCATTCCGTTTATTGTCATACCATATGGGATTTAAATGAGACCTAATAGAGTAGTAATTGGATTTGCAATGCCTGTGTGACATAAAGGAGGATTCATGGTACTGTGCTCAGTGTGGTCTAGAGAGCAAATGCAAAAATAAAATCTCTTGTAATAAAGAACTGGCAACAAATGGATTCATTGTATATATTCTTAAACTTAAAAAAAAGATAAAATTGGAGCTGAAGAAATTTGTTGCAGGCTTTGCCAGAAGCCTAGTCTGTATCTGACAGCCTCATTGACAGCTGCATGGTTCAGTTGGAAGCTATTGTGAATAAACTGTATTTTTTTCATTGTAAGAAAATACAGTAAAATATATTATTAACAAGTTTAGTTAAAATTATTGTGTCTAATTGTGTCCAAGCTATGCTTTAATATCAGAAAATGTGGTGGGTTGCTGATTTGAATTTGGCCCAAAATGGTGATATCCAAAATTGCTGGCTTGCAAAGGGATCTCTGTGCATGCCTCTCAAAATGATTTTGAGATTAAATGCACTGAGCGGGTGAAGATGGTAACTGGTCTTTGTTGGCACTGCTCTGATTAAGGCTATCTCGATTTCTGGAGTGCAACCCTTCACTTGCGTACTACCCATTTCTCTAAATTTCTTTTTGAATTAGCTGTACACTCTAGAACTTACCAGATTTTGACCAAAAAAGCTTCTTATTTTCAGACTTTTCTGAATATCCCAAATGCCTGTGCTCAGGGAAAAAAAACAACATGCAACCCAACAGCAACAAACAACTCCGGACCTCTAACTCTGTTGAGTCTTAAGAGTAAGAAGCACAACCTGGAATGTGCAATCCTAAGTATAGGCTCATTCATAATGAATACTTTACTCTCTGCTGAATTTGATACCATGTTGGTAGCAGAAGCACTCACAATGTACATGCAGTGAGTTCTATCTTTACCTTTGAAAGTGTTCTCTCCAGTATATGGGCGGATCAGGGTTAGAAACTTTGTCTAAATCAGTCTGCTGTTTTTCATTGTCATTCACTTAACAGTTATTTAAAAGTTTATTTATCTATTTATAATAGAGATAAAGGTTTCTGGTTGGAATGTAGTCACTAACCAAAACAGTTATTCAGATTCAGTTATTTGGCACGTGCAGTTTTTTCTTTAGTTTAGTAGCAGTCTCTTGAATAGTTTCATTTGAAAAACAGATAAACTTGTATTTATCTGTGGTTTCAGAAGCAGTTATTTTAATAGGCCTGCAAAGAAAGAAAACAAAAACTTTACATTTTTCCTTTGTTGAAGTAAAAGGCTATTTTCTCCCCCACCTTGATCGTTGTCTGTTTTAAAACCACAAATAAACAGAATCCCATGGCAAGGTTCAGCAAACTGAAATTGCCACATAATTAAGCAGTAACACAGACACTTTCAAGGCAGAAGGGAAATCAGTGGTTACAATGGTTGAAGGAAAGCAGCAAAAGAAGCAAGAACTCATACTGTTTGTCACTGCTGCTTAATCTTAAATGAGGGAGAATTTTGTTTTCTTTTATGTAGGTTTTAGATAAATTTAGTTTGTGCTTCTGAGAAGTTGGCGTGTTCTGCTACTGCTGTTAATGTTAGGTTGGGGAAAAGAAGTTTTGGAAAAAATGAAGTGGTAGTGGAGGACGTACAGGTAAACAGAAATCTTTTCAATTGCTGGAGTCAATACATCTTATTTCTAAGAAATGAACCTGGAAGCTATTACTTTGAGGGGCAAATTTGGACAAGGTAATTGGCTTTGACCTTTTGCCAGATGTCTAACAGTTCTTTTTCCCCTCTCCCTAGTGTCCAGATAAATGTCATGCGGGTAGGTTTTTTCCCCCTTGTTCTGGTTTCAAGTGTGGAGCTGCTTATGTAGCTAATCTGCGTTTAAAATTATTTCCACTTCTAACCCCAGTAGGACTCTCTTTTGGGGTATTCAGACAGAATTGACATAATTGGATTTCTGCCCAGATACTGTATTTAGATAGCTTTGGAGATGTCATTAATTTGACAGCTGCCATAGGAAATCTTTGTTTTGACTATTGTTACAGGTCCTGCAATGTTTCTATTGCATTTTCATTTGTAGTCTGCCACTGAATTGGCGTGATTAAAATGAGTAGAATAAGACGCCATCAATGTGTACAAGACATGAAAGGGGGAAAATCAGTGCTGAAAACCTCAGAAGGCAGGCTGTTGCCAAATTTTATTTGGGTATTATGAGATTTTGGAATATCTAGTTATCTTTCAAATAGCAATAACAGCAGTGCCTGCGGCTAGGGCTGCTCTATGTTGTGGTGGAACCAAAGCTGCGCTAATGTTTCTCTTCTTGTTGTCAACCTAAAGCAAAGTTTCTGGGGCAGTTCAGCCAAAAACTGCTTCAACGGTTTCTGATGATTAAGTTGGAAGAAAATGCAGATGTTTTGGGGGACTCTGTGTTCTTGGTAAGTAGTAATCCTAGCAACTCAGGCATTTGTTACTTTTTGTGGCTCTGAGGCCTGTAGTGGTTTTGTTTTCACCTGCAGACTGAGGGTGATGACTTCGGTGCCTGCCAATCTGCCATGTCCAAAGAGGACAGTCACAGTACCACATGCCACTGACTAGCATGTACCACGTACCAAATCGTGTAGGAACCAAAGCCACTTCTAAGTTCCAAGTGTTTGTCTTACACTTAGCTTTGGCACTTAGTTGTGAACCCCTAGTTAATGATGGTTTTGTACTTGAACTGCATGAAGGTTGTTCTTTTTCTTCAGTTGGGACATCAGAGGAGACTCAAAAAGCTTTAAACCTGGAATGCTAGTTTTTCCCAGCCTTTGATATACAAATGTATTGGGACAAAAATGTCTTGCTCCTCTTCCCAAGGAAGATAATTTTCATCAGTGCATTACTGAACTTGTAACACCAGGTGCTGTTTCAGCATATTCCAGTTTCAGTAAGGGATTTTGTGTTGTGGTCTTTGTTTTTTTCCCTTCTGTCTGTTTTACTAATGGGTTCCAGTTTAATGTCTGTTTATGTGAGTTCTGCAGCCCTGTGCTTTTCAACATTGTAAATGAAATACTGAGTTTGAGTAAGCAATAAATCTTTCTAACCTTTCTGCTGATGGTGGTTGAGAGAGATTTCTTCAACTTGCTCCCTCAGCTGAAGTCATTATAGATTGCTTCACCCAAGGACCAAGGTGCCTGGACTTCTTTCTGCAATCCCTTCAAAGTGAAACGGCTCTTGTTTATGCTGACAGTACTTCAGATGCAGTTTGCCTGAACAGAATAGGGTAGAGCTTGCATACTCTTCAGAAAAAGATACTCTGCTTGGATGGTAATGCCTACAGGATCATTGTATACTCAATGGCACTGCACCTGGAGGAAGGGCAAAAGCCAAACACCCTCAGCAGGCAGGCTTGGGAGCGATTGCTGCAGCTGTTGGTGATGCCTGCTTTTACAGCAGGTGTGGAGTGCCCAGACCAGGCCTCCGTCTGTCAGCATAACCTACCAAGTTGCCACTTTGCAGTTTGAGAGTTGTCAAGAAGATTCTGACAGTGTTTTCCTTGAGGATGTCAGTCAGAATCTGCTCTGTGCATTTCCTCCAATTCCTTGTGTCTGTCTGGTGGTTTCAAAGACGAACATTGACCTTGACCCATCCTTCTTAACAGCACCTTATATTTTAGCAGCAAGACAGTAGTGGCACTATATTTCAAATTCAGACAGTGCTGTGTTGAATGTACACATAGGAAAGATTTTCTTTGGACTAAGAAAGAGTGAATAATTTACCAGAATAGGAGCCCTAATAAGGGTTGCATTCAGCCTTCAGCTTTGAATTGCCAGTGGGCTAAGTCTGCCTTACTTGACTCTATCATATTAGTGATCTCTATTCTCTCTGTAGTTCGTGCTGCAGTCCATTTTCTGCTACACCTCACCCCAAAGCCAGTCTTCTCTAACTGCGTAGATATGAGGTTTATTTGCTTGTTTTACACATTTGTCTTCATAGTCAAGAGTGGTAACCAGACGCCTCTGCCTAGTGTTTCTCTGAGAGTGAGCTAGCATTGCATCTTTGTGTGGTAGCTAATTCATCGGAATCTGTGGTTTTCACTTCTCCAGAAGGCATCTGTGAATGCCTTTTTCCAGTGGAGGTGTACATTTTCAGTAATGTACATGTGCAGATTACTAGATTACTGTAAAGAGTATATTAATATGCTGTTTGTAGTCATATTTCACAGCCCTGAAATCTACAGGTTTTGAATTAAAAGCTCTGACTGTACTAGAGAAGTTTGGAAGAACTGGTATGATTTGGTGGGTCGTCTGTGTCTTTGTGTAAAACATTTTAATGGCAAAGCTGCAATAGGAAAAACAGATTTGTGAAGGAGCTGCTTGGGCTGATGAGTTGTTAACCACTCAGGTCCTCAAAGATTCTGAGCTGATTTTAGTTAATGGTAAAGGCTGTTAGTGTGCAGTTTTTATGAAGAAAAAATTAAAGTATCAAACGGAAAAAGGCTGAAGTTCCACTGGAACGAATTATTAAACTATATGTGCAAAATACTTCTAAAATGCTGAAGAAAGTTACTTAACTATAAATGCTAAGTTGTCTCTAAAAATCGAATCTGTCATTTGAATAATAAGGTATCCTACTAAGGAAACAAAAATAATTATCTCGTGTTCAAACCATGGCCTGAGAAGCTTGCTTAGTTAAGCACTACCTAAGGTTGAAGTCTAATCCTTTCCTTTCCTTAAAGATACTGTGATACAAAGTTTAAGAGCAGCCTTGGTAGGTACAGTTTGGTTTCTGCTTGTCTGTCTGCAATTATAATAGGTAATTCAGGTCTTTCAGCGTAGTTTGTAAAGGTTTTTGAGGTGCTTAGAGCTGTCCTAAACATTGCATTCTGTATTGTAAATAACAAGGAAAAAACCAGGAGAATTGAGATGAAAAGGAGTTTGGATACTTCACCTTTCACGAATTGCTCTTCAGTAAGGAATGCTTAAAAATCCTGGGGCTGTTTTGGTGACATGGTACCTTTGTTGTGTGCCTCCTTCAGCTTGCAGAGTGACTGAACATGGCTTCCTTTTGTTTTGATGCTGGCTTATCAGTCTGAAAGACAGGTGTGTGTGTGGGGTTTTGAGACTGCAATATTAAATGTCCACTCAAAGAGTTTGTAGCCTTGCTGTGGGGGGGAGGCTTCCGGGCCTCCCACTCGCGATTTCTCCACTCTGCTTTGTGGGTTTTTTCTTTTTCTTGTGCAGGGACTGCCCTGGAAGTTCACAACTCAGCATAATCACATCTGAATTAGGTCAATATCAGTAAGTATCGGGATGGGAAATCCTGCTTAAGCCAGGAATTTAAAATTGCATATTACAGTGAGTTTAGGTAGTAATCTGGTATCACTATTGGGTTTTTTTTAATTGCGTAGACTTTGGGGGGGGGAACTTCTAGCTGAGTGTATGTAAGAAGCGTGTGATTCCTCTTAATAAAATGATGTGAGTCTGTACAATAGCTATTGTAGAATTCTTAGCAGATGCAGTCACAAACAGCTGTAAGCCTCCTCTTTTTTTCCAGTTCAAAAAGATGCTAGTCATGCATGTATTTGAAGTGCAACTGCAGAGGAAGCTGGCAATGGAAGTTGGTGTTTGAAATACAGTATTTATTTTAAACATTGATATTATTTAGAAATTGAACTACTTGTGCTTCATGAGTAGATTGGGAGTTGGTGGTTGTGCAAATAGCTGTAAACATGTTCTTGTTTTTGAAGACATAGTGTGTACACCAGAGGCTGCAGAGCATATGCATTTGACTGCCGGAGTTAAATGAGAATATAGGTCAGCGTAGCGTCTTTGATTGCATGCGGTTCAAGTGTGAGCCGTTGCACGCTTTTTCTAGCTGCATTCCTCTCCCTACCCAGTCCCCTCTCAAGTATATGTTTATTTAAAAAAAAAAAAAATGTTTGAGTGACCCATAATACCTACATGTCTAATTGCATCCTCTTTGATGCAGACACCAGGAGGTGTGCTACTGCTCTTGCATGCCAGAAAACAGCATAGTGAAGATACACAACCTCTTGCCCATGCACTGTTCAGGAGAGAACCAAATTTCTTTGGCTAACCCTTACAGCCTCTGGTGATGGCACCAAACCTGGACCAGTTTAAAAAGCCAGTTTAAACACGGAAGTTTGTCTTTTCTTCAAAGGCTAGTCTCTTTTTTCACAGCTAGCATACAGGCTTAAATATTTTCCAGCATTTTAAGTATCTGGCAGTCTTTTCTGTGTGCAATGCAGTGAACCTGTTCTTGTGCCCCATTTCACTTGCTTCCTTGCTGTTAAGGAACCACAATCTTGGAGAAGAAAAGCTTAATTTTGTAGAGTATATAGCATGAAAGGATTTTAATTTTTTTGTTTGTTTTCAAAGCGTTATACACCTTGTAATGCAATGTTGCAGTTCGTTGCCTTTTTGAAACTTTTTCTGCTTGTGTTTCGTACTTAGTTTTAAAATGCGGTATTTAATAAACACCTTGACTTTCCTGCGTTAAAGAATAGTTGTGCATTTTAACATTACCATTTTCTTAGCTTTGGAAGAAGGTAATAATAAGTGAGTTTTGTGAGGTTGTATATGACTAGGAGGTTAAAATACTAAGCATATACTAGAGTCTTGAATAAACTTCGTGGGTTTCTTTTCCCTTTAAGCAAATTCAGGCATTGAGCTTTTGAGTGCTTAAGCTGATCTGTCTGCTGCTCTGTGGAACTGGCTAGTGCCTGCCCAATTGTCTGCATAGTTAAAATATTTTGAACATAGCCTATTTTGACGTAACTTCGTTTGAAATATCTGCCTAATGGAGAAGTCTTAATGGAATACTTTAATAGCCCAAAGTGGTTACCTGCAATTGCTCCAGTGTATTTCAGTCAATTACAAAGGAAGGCAATATTTAATGTTGGAGTGGAGCTAGATGGCGTAATGAACTGGCAGATTGCCAGCTTGATCTTCTCCACAGGAGAATTTGTATTAATGTGGTGCTTTTCATTTGTTCTCCAGAAGGTCACCGGTAATACGTCAATTGTTGAATTTTATCATAGTTATCGGAGCCACTTGAATGCCTTACCATTGGAGTTAAAATTCCCACTCTGTGCAGTACAAGGTTTATGGTCAGGTCATTCTTGTGTATTAGCATATTAAGTATCAAAGAGATTATTTTAGCTGTTTCATGTCAGAATTTAAATAGGAGGTGGTTGGGTATTGGGAAGAGAACCTGAGAGATTTGTAATTGAAATAGTTATTGTAAGGCTGAATCTGGATTTTAGCCATGGGGATAAAGAAAATGGGGCACATTAGAGATATTAGTGAAAGGAAAGGTGGTTAATAACTGGGGATGTTACTTGTAATACAATCATTACAAGAGCACTTAATTTTTTCTTAAGGTTGTAATCTTTAAAGATTGCACAGTTAAATAAAAGCTGCTTATTACGTTAGGTGTTACTGATATTTATCTTCTGGTGCTTGTTTGCAAGCATCAAGTTCAAACTCCTATTTCTGACTATTCAGAAGTGCTTTTTACGGTGGGACTTGTGTAGTCCTTGTGTTCAGAAGACCTTGATCTAGAAAGCAAATGACAGTGACTGAGGTTGCTGTTCAAACGTAGAGAAATTTGTCTTTCTGCCTTGCGTGTTTGTAATCATGTGTTCATCCAATTCCTATACTCTGCCATTCCTGTTCCTTGTTGTCATCTTCTGTTCCTTTGCTCTTGGCCTCATGGTGAGCATAGGATATGAAGGCAGTCACGCGTGGTAAGGAAGCATGACGTTTTGCATGCAGCAGCGCCGACGTTACTGCAGTAGTATTGGTATTAAGATTGAGGTATTACAAATGGAAGTCACATTAGGTGGTACAGCAGTGATGGGCGCTGGTGATACCATGGGACATGACTGCCCGGTTCTGTGCCTCTGTCTGCTTTGCTGCCTTTCAAAAAAGTTGTTGACTTAATTTCCCAAGTTTTCTAATGTTGCACAAATTTGTCTTTTGGGTGGACAGTAAGTGTTTGCCACGTGTGCTCCAAGGCTTTTGAAGGCTGACGAACATTATTTTTTGCTCTTAGGGTTTTAACTATTCATTCCCCGTCCTGGCTTTGCTATCAAATACTGCTGTCTTAGAGTCCTGGCTGGTAGCAGCAGAACCAGAAAATCCCACCTACGGTGCAAACCTTCTGGCTGGGGGCAGATGGTCCCAAACCCTAACCACTGTTTCCATTTACTGCCCTTTGAGAGGAAAGATCTTGAAGTTCTGTAACTGAAAGATTGTTTCAAGGAACATATTCGGAGTATAAGCAAATCATTTGCAGTCCAGGTTTCCATCCTGAGTTTGAGTCACTGTGCAAGTCACAATGTTGCAGGCAAAGCTTTGGGCCCGTGGGGGTGTGTGATGGAAATTCGTTACTCTTCTGGGGAAGTGACTCTAGCAGAAAACTGCCCAGGCTCTTCCACAGCAAGGTGAAAATTTTTACAAGGAGAAAAACAGAAACAGATGTCAAAATGCAACAGAATTGAGCCCAGAGAGGAGAGACACCAGTCTGCATCTTACATTTGTGTGTCTGTTAGATTAACACAGTTTTATTTCGATCAAAGTGTTGGTAGGAATAAGGTTTTCTTGTGCATCTTCTGCCTTTGACTCTTTGTACTATCACCATTAACATTAAGCCGCTTCTAATGTATGTTAACAGAGCTGCAAAAATAAAACTGTTCTTGCTGTACAGAAGGAAGTTAGCATTGTTATATTGAGATAAACACATGACTCATTCTTTTCTTATGTGTTTAGATGGAATTTGGACTCTTGTTTTCCCCAACTGTACTTCCTCTCCAGTTGACTAATAAATGCAACGTTACTTTTTTTCACGTATTGATGACTAATAGTACTGTTTTTCAGCTCACTTTCAGATGCAAGTTCTGTACGTGGATGTGCATTTGTGAAGATGGGAGCAAAAATTGAGAGAGGTGTTTGGTATTTCTGTAAGGAACAAACCCAAAAAAACCTCCAAACAAAGTCAGAACCTTGGTACAGTAATTCAGTGGTGGTAGATGATTTGTGAGGTACAAAGGGGAAAGATAGTACTCTTCAGAAAATCTCCTAGCAAAAGAACAAATTACTTTTAGTTTCTCAGTTTTTCCTCTTAATATTAAAAATGTTCTTGCATTATTGACATGAGAAAAACACATACTACAAAACAGTCAGCTGGTAGGAAAATAGATCTGCCTTGCCTCAGGGTTTTAGTATTGCTTCATTTCTTAAAAAAATCATTCCCATTTACTTGAGATCTGTCCTGTAATTTCAAATACAGAGCAGTTTTGAGCTAGAACACAGTTGAGGTCTGTAACTGTGCAGGAGAATTGATGCAGCAAAGTCTTGTTGCCCCTGGTCTTTGTGTGTGGAAAGCTGAAAACCCAGGTTGGGCGTTGGGGCAGCAGGCGTTCCAGCCAGCACCCTGGCAGAGGAGAAGGGGATAGGTCACCCTTCAGTCCCATCTGCTCTCTGCTGTCACAGGCATATCTTCATTCAGGCACTGAAGTGGATCGGGAAACTCTTATGTTTGACTAATGCTTCCTCACAATTTTCCTTCCTCTGTTTTTTTCCTTGTGTGTTTTTCGAGAGGGCTGGCAATGCTGTGGCTCCGCTTGCAGCTGCCAGTGAGCAGGGGGTGAGCTGCCAAGGAGCTGAGGGGCAAGGACTCTCGTGCTTTATCCCCTAACAATGTGTTTATGCTTAAATGTTTGTCAATCTGTGGTTTTAGTAGTTCTGTTACTCCACTTATTAATGGGTGGAAGGCTAAATCTCAGTTTTAAACACGTGCATAAGGTATTTGTAATCCCTTTGTTGATCCTTGCCCCCCCTCCTTCATTATGATGCACGGTATCATTGGATGCATTACTCTTTTAAACTGAATTTCTTCATAGGATGCTTTTGTGGAGTGGCAACTGGTTGGAATCTTTTCAGAGTAGGCTTTGAACAGAAACATTTGTGCATGAGCGGCCTCCGGCTGAGTGGGAGTTGTAAGATACCATCCTTACAACCTAGGGGCCGCAGCAGAGGAAGATGCTCAGGATTTTTTCCTTCTCTTTGAATTGGATCTTAATGGGTTTACACTGCCTGAATTTGTCAGACATCCTCTGGAGTTAGAAGCATCATTAAAAAACAGAAACATATGTTTAAATATTTTGAAGTCCCTTCTGAAAGGTTACTGTTGTGGCTAGGAATATTTAACAGAGTAGTGGAGGCCTGGAGGGACCTCTAGAGGCTCGTGCTGTCCAGCTCCTGGCAGGGCTAAGGCCGCAGCTGGGCCCATGTCCAGGAGAACTTGAGACTCTCCCAGGAAAGAAGGTCCATCACTTCTCAGGGAGCATGTGGCCATGCTTAGGCACCCTCGTGGTGAAACCTTTCTCCTTCACGTCCAGCCAGAATTTCCATTACTGGGGTTCTCCAGCCCACCGACCAACTTCACTGCATCTTCAGAGCTCTTCTCATTGTTCCAGAGGGCCCTAAACCACACACAGTAGAAATCCAGCTGGATTACACATCTAGATGTGTGTGAGTGCCTCCTGGGTGGAAGTAGTCATGTCCCACAAAACTGCTGGCCGTGCTTTTCCTGATGTACCTGAGTTTCCACATGTAACAGCATTTCCCTTTTCTTAGGAAGTATGGGCAAGTTAGACTGATGAATGTAGAAGTGAAGAAAACAGCAAATAATTGTGCTTTAAAAAATGTAATCTTTCTAAAACTGGGCTGAATTTGTAATTTCATTTATTGACTGGTTTTTGTCTGTATTATGATGGCTGCGTTTGTAGTTGCTTTCTTTCCTAGATGGTTTGGATTGTCTGTGGTTAAATTGACCTTGTATTCATCTAGAAAAGTTAAATACAAAGATGGATTCTGTTTATGCTAAACAGGTGGATCAAGTTCAAGACATTCTGTCTGCCCTTCAGCATCTCTTAAAAGATTTTGATAGTATGTGAAAACTAAACTACCTAGCTAAAGGCCTTCTAAGTTTAGTGCTGAACCTAAAATATGTGGTGTTTGTTATTTCAGATAGTGGTGTACATAACTTTGTCGGAGAGTCCTGCCTTTCACTGCCTGGATCCTTTTAACAGTGTGCCAAAGGTGAGTGGTTCAAGTTCAGTCCTTATTTTTGTAACTAAAGGTAACAAGTGAACTGGATGTATTGCTTGGTTTTTGCTTTTATATAGTGTATTACTTGTGATTTATTTATTTATTTATTTAATTACTGGATGGGTGGTTAAACACCAAGTCTTTTTCCTTCAGTGATCTGAGACAAATCAGTTTTAGCTCTTAATTTCAAAAAAGGACAAGAAAAAAGGATAGGCTCAGATTATTAATTAAGCACTAGATAGCGCTACTGCTGTTTTTTGGCTCCTGTCTCCTGTTACCTATTGCTTTGACTGGGGATGTTTTCCCCTGAGGGCGCTGTAGGCAGGACTTCGTGGTGTGGGAGGTGTGGAGGAGTAGCGGCCATCCATAGCCTGTGGTGGAGGCGGCTTAATGTTATTCTTTGATTGAATTCTAAAAACCCAAGTAATAGCTAATAATAGTATTGAGAGGACAGAAGGTTTGTGGGTTTTCTGTGGGAGTAGAACAGAATTGTGTTCAGTATACATAGAGTATCATCCTGGTCTGGCTCAGAAGACCTGAGGTAACCTAATGAAGTTGATGTTTCCATAGGATTAATTTTGCGGTAGAGTCTGACTGTCTTCTTTCTGTTAATTCATGTACTCTGTTGTCTGTTTCTAGTAACTGCAGTTCATCTCTGTGGCTTAGCAGAGATTTATTAACAGAAACTTCTAATAAAATGAAACCTCATTACAACTGTTCCAATAAAATGAAAAAGCTAAAAGGCAGAACACCAAACAAACCTTCCGCATTGTAGTGGCTGCAGCATGAAGCAGAAAACTGGGAATCTTAGTTTCATTCATTACTTTACTAGGTGGATTTATTATTTCTTACTCAAATTCTCTGTTTATAAAATAGAAACATGTTACCTTCTTCAGCAAGAAGTTATGAAGGCTGATTATCGACATTTTGGAGCCTTCAGATGGAAAGCAATGTATGAAGTCCTCATGTGCCTTGATATTTGTTGTGAGTTCTGTTAAATACTTGTTCAGTGAAGTGTTATCAGATGTTGAAATGAGACTTAATTTGTTTAATAAAGTGCAGGTGAACCAGTTAGAATTAAAAATGCAATCCAGTCTTAAGTATAACATCTACATATGTTTTTAGAAATGATTCAGTTTCCTTCAAACTGAAAAGGAAATTCTGAAGTTTTAGTATAGAAAATCTGAGATGCTACAATTGGCTTTTGCACTACATTTTTTGAATTACCTGATGTATATCTTTAAATATAATGGACAAAAATTTAAAACCCTGGCCTTTCCACAGATCAGAGTTCAGCCTTGAATGTTTTGTATTTGTGTTTAAAGACTAATAGTGAGAAATATTTTGTAATAATTTTCTGGAGTAGAATCTTCAGTAAGTTTTCTTTATAGTTTTTGTGTGTCATGTATGCAGCAAAACTAAAATATTCTTGAAAGGGCTGTTAATGTAAAAACAAAACCAACACACAATCCTAAAGGCAATGACTCGTCAAACTGTAGACTTAGTCATAGTAAAATTGTTCTAATTTTTCTACCAAAATTTATACTCAAAATTGAGCTTGTATTTTACTATCGCCCAAGTTTTGTATTTATTTCAAATGCATAATATAAAACTCCTTAGAGTTTTATCTTCAGAATCTCTTTCTTGTCCTGTTTTATAATAGTTTTCAGTTAAATGTTCTGAAAATAATTTAAAAAAAAAATCAACTGCTTTGTTCAAGGAAATAGGTGTTTGGAATCTGGGTTATAGATTCAGTCATCTTTATTTGTTGAACTTATTTCTGTGTATTTGGTTTATTGAGTAATTTTTTCTTCTACCCTTTAAAGCAAGAAGGGAGGAGAGAAACCAAACATGCCCAAAGTGAAGGTGTTTATAGCAGGTGAAGGTTTTCTATACTTCCCAAAAAGGCAATAAATAGATAATAGCTCACTGAAAGGTGGAGAGGAAGAACTATTTGAACATCTCAGTTCGCAGGGGGTGTGTGTGGGGTATCTCTCTCTTTTTCTTTTTCTTTTTTTTTTTTTCAGAAGTATGGGTGCCCAATATACTTGCTGTGTCCAATTAGACAACACTTAATTTCAGTAACAAAATTAAATCTAACTTATGTACTAATATTTTGGGTCTTTTCCATCCTTTGTGTACATGTTTCTGATGGACTATATTCAACTTGGTATACATGTGATTCTGAAAAACGTGGAGCGTTCTAATCCCTTTCTCAAAAGGAAATGAATGCATAGATGTAGATTCAGTAAAGCCTACACTTGAAATGCTTTGTCGAACCAGAACGTAGTGAACCTTTTGCCCTTTGAAAAGGAAATACAATTGGCAACAGAGTAAATATTCACAAATTACGCTCAAAATGTTCTTAAGCTTCACCCAACTACAGACAATAATGTGCTCTTACAGGATTTTGTTGAGTCAGAACTACAGTGTAATTAGCGTGTGGTTGTCAAGATCTGCCAGCTCATCTTTTATCTAGCTGGGCAAGCTGGCTCTTTTCAGTGCGCACTCTCTGCCCCCCTCCCCCTCCTTTTTTTTAAGGAAGAGAATTATATGGAAAGCACCCTTTAACAACAACAAAAAAATAATCTGTCATTTGTGCAATTAAATTAGTATGAAGTCACAGGTGAATTCTAATGTTCTGGCAATTCATTGCAATCATTCAGTTGTTGTGAACCTGTAACTATCCAAAAATCATTTAACCTGTTTTAGAATATCATATTGTATGTACCAGTATTCTGTACTTTCGAACTTGTTCCTGAATCAAAAAAAAAAAATCACATCTTGTATTTTTACAGTAGAATACTTTGAAAAGTGATTGCAATATTAATATGTGCCTTGAGCAGTTCATTTTTGTATTTTAGTGATAACATTTAGATAAAATCATCTGTGAAATGTTCTTTAATAGTGTAATTTTTTGAGACTTCATACACCTTTAAGGACTGTACTGTTTGGTTCTTCAGGGATACCTTTGTACACAGAAGGGGGATTGTTTGATGAGATCAGAAGCAAACAGGTACAAGCAAAGTTATCAGCGTCTCAGTACTTGGCGGATTTGCCAAACTGTAATCAGATGTCAATGGCTACAGTACCACAACATTTGGCGGAAGGCCTTGTCTGTAAAGGTACTCAGAACAAGTGAGAGGTGAATGCACTCCTCACGTTGTGAGACCAGTGACCTGCTCTCAGCTTCTGAAAGACTGATCATCCTCCTCGTTTAAAGAGGAAAAAGCACCACAGACATTTCAACTTGATGGAACTGCCTGCGATGCTGCGTCAGAGTATTTCTTGGTGTTTTTTGTGGATCAGCATGTTTGTAGTTGTTGATTTTTGAGGGGTTTAAACCCAAGGAAAACAATACCTATTCTTAGTGTTTTGTATGAGTTAGTTATGGGAAATTTTGATGCTGCCAGTAACTAAGAAAATGAAAGCTGCGTACCGAGTGGATGCCTGGATTCCTTTCCCTTAAACAAAAAGTTTCCTGTAGTTACATCAATTATCTCAGATGCCTAAAGTGTTGATTTTAGGCCTTTGAATGCAACTTTAGCATTACTTAAATATATTTACAGACGTTTAGTGTATAATAAATGTATTTGTAGAACACTGCCCGTTATGTTATTCTAGTGGCTTAATACTTTCTAACCTGCAATTGTGGACAGTAGGGAAGAACACTTTTCGTCCTACTCCTACATTCCCATAACCACAGGTATACTCTCCAAATAAATTGTTCTTCTCTGAATTATGTAATTTTAGTACTTTTTTTTAGAATTTTTACTACATTTTTTCTGTTTGTCTTTGTAGTAATTGTAGTTCTTTACATGAAAATACAGGCATGCTTTTATTTACTAATAATATCAAAATAGATTATTAGGAATTACTTGTCTAATTTTTTTCCAGCTTTGATAGCTTCAGGTGCAACTCAGGTTTGTAGGTATCAACGGTACCTGTTACGGCCCACAAACGGCCTTTGCAGTATACTTTTAACTGCAATCCATATGGATTCCTCATCAGAGAACACTGTGTGGCTTTCATCAGTATATGAAAACTTGGTTCAGTAAAAATAAAATGATGACCGCATTTTTCCTGATGGAAGTGGCTTCATGGTTTGATAGCCAGTATGGACTTTGGCTGTCTTCTCATCCAGCGTGTCAGTTTTTCTAAGCCAAAAAAACGTTTGCCTGCTGAAAAGAATCTGGCATGTTGCTCATGAATATAGCTATTAGTTAAGCTAAATATATAGAACAGATATGTATGAGTAAACTGAGGTTAAGCTTGTGCCCAAGTATATCTGTGAACTGAGTATGAAACACGCAGCGACCAACCTTGGTGTCTTGACCAGTGTTCAGAGGAATACCACTGGCAGAACTGATTATTGAGCCCCTGTTTCTGTGGCTTCTAAGTAAACGTATCCCTACATTAACACCAGTTTCAGTTAGAAGATTTAAATATGCACTGCACTTCTGAGGGACAGCTGTTGTGGCTTGGAATATGATTTTGAGAAACTCTTCAAGATAGCTTGTGCAGTTAAGCTACATCACAGGGAGGGTATCCTGAGATGCTGAAAGCATTCACGACTTAGGTGAATGTTGTACATAGAGGCATGTGTCTGGGAAAGTCCGCTTGAAGCTTTTGGGATGCGGAGCCTGGGAGCAGTCCTTGTGCCAGCACTGTGTAGTGTAACAGGGCTGTATCAGTGCAGGGGCGGGTCAGTGATCTCAAATCCTCCTGAATGAGGAAGCAGATTAACAGCCAAGACAGATGGCACCAAGTAACTTCCAAGATACAACTGCCTCATAAAGGAGCTGTTGTCATCTCCTGCTTGCAAACGCCTCCCGGAGATCTCCTCCCCTTGGGTTTCCAAGGGATGCCGTGCCTGTTTCACAGCTCTTTAGGGCTGACTACTAGAGCTGGTGCTTTGCAGGAGCAGGCACGTGGTCAGTGTTGGCATAGGTCACTTATAAAATTGGTTGGAAGCTTGTTCCTCCATTTGGTAACAGCTGGAAGGCAGTTCTTCTGGTGTGGAGGCTTTGAGGGAACTTTAAATGATTCATTGTTCATGTTAGAATTGGTGTGTATTAGACATACAGCTAAAACTGTACATGTGTGCATTTTGAGTAGTGTTCTTAACATATTCCATATAACATCATATTCAAATGGTATGAATTATATCAAATGTATTATAATAATAAAAAACAGTTCAAATTTCTGAAATCATGCCTTTCAATGAATGAGACTGTACATGCAGTTCACCTCATTTCATATCTGGCGAATGGTTTTGTGGGTGTTACCCAGAGGCGCTCTGGGTAACTGCTGAAATTGGTGGATTTCACAGAACAGAAAGTATTTAAAGGTTAATGTGGTATATTTGCTGTGGAATTTTGTTTCTAGTAACTTGGTTAATTAATCTTGGATTACAATTAGTGTTTGCACTGTAGTAACAAATCTTGAATTGTACTAAGCAGAGAGGACTGAGGAAAATGAGCTTGTCCTGTTTATTTTTTAAGCCGGTAGTAACACAAAGCATAGAATACCTTGCATACAGATACAAACCCTTTTATGATCTGGTTTTCTTTCCCTGATTTTAAGTTTTGAGAGTTTCATTTTAAGATATCACAGGCTCCTTGCAGTCTCCTGGATGTAACCTCTGCTTCCCTTCCTGCTCTCTCGTCATACTCTTTTGTTTCAGGGATCACCTGCAGCTCTCATCCTTCCTTATTTTGGAGGCTGTTGACTGTGTCAGCTGCTTTTAGTTGTTTCCCGTAATAGAACCTCTGTGCAGCTCATTTTCTACCTCCTCTGTCACCCTCTTCGCCCCCGCTTCTTTCTTTTAAATGAACCTACTTCTCTGTTTCGATTCAGCAGCTGTATGTGCAAATCTTCCAGCAAATCCCCTGCTACTGTCATTGCTACTCATACTGTTTTTTAACTCACTAGTCTGAGTCCTTGCATTTTTTTGTAGCACTTCTTTTTCCTGTGACCACTTCTTTTACCTCTTCCCACTGTCCTATAAAATTTACCTGTAGTCTGATGTTTTGTTTTTTTTTTTAATTGTGAAATAGTGACATCTTAACAGACCTGTTTCTTTACGCAAGTTAAGTATCTGTCTCGCATGCAAGCAAGCTATCGCAGGTGATGTCAGAGATCTTCTGCCTGAAGCAGCAGGTAATCTGGGGGATTTGGATTTTCCCAAGAGGCTGATTTTGAATTCTCTAGCACCAAAATCAGTAGTTTTTTGTCCTTCAGTGCTTAGCACATTCCCTGATAAGCTGGGTTGTCTCATACCATTAGATCTCAAGTTATCACATACCAGCCCAAAAAATGCTGTTGTATGAGCGTTAGACCTCTCTCTGTACTTGATCTCTGAATTTGTCTTTCAAGATTAAACAGTCAGAGTATTAGTTTTCCTTTCTCAGTTCTCCCTCAAGATTACTGAATGGCATTTTCTACCAGCTCTGGGTTTGTATAGGATGTGGAAAGGTCTGTTGCATTATTGCTAGAGAGAGTGCTGGTTTATGATGACGAAGATCAGGGTGGTTGGTAAGCTAGGACATTTATCTCAAAAGAAAAGGGTGTGACATCCTTGGGTTTACTTAAATGTTTTGACTATAACTACAAACCCTCTGTGTGTGTGTATGTATGTTTATGAAACTGGTTTTGAAACTAGCTCATAAGCAAGGTTTTGACAGTTAAGCTCTTTAGAAATTGAATTTAGTGTCAGAAGGATAATGGAATCTTGTGCTCAGCTGCTGACTTGTGCTTCAGGCGCTCTGTGGATACGTGGCTGCTAGAACATACTTACTGACTGCAATAAGTTACTGAAACTTCAGGAAGTCTGACCAGTGAGCTGTAAGCCTTCTACTGCGTAACTGGTAACACTTCATCATGCGGCCAAAATGGAGGCGTCCCGTATGTGTGCTATGTGTCCCAGTTGTGTGAGGAGTGGCTGCTGCTGTGTGTTCTTCAGGAAAAAAGGTGGCAGCAGAGAAATCGGTAGGTTGTTGTGACCTGCTCCCTCGCTGTGGGTCAGGAGACGCGGAGGAAGACAATGGCACAAAGCAGGGCACTGGTCAGACTAAGGATTCTGGCCTGTAAGCGGTGGCTGGGCGTCTCTGCATCCTGAGTCAGTACTCTGGCTAATTCTGTGGAAACCTTGAAAATGAGAGTAACAAAAACTGAGGGCAGCAGTTGATACAGTGACACAGTACTGCTTACCTTTTTGGAACTAAAGCTTAGTTTCAGGTTTGAGTTTTTGAACCTAAAATGTACTACACACTAGAGGTGCAGGAACAAGGCATCAAATAACTCTTCAGTCCAAGACCTGTTCCTTAGAGCTTAATTTTCAACAAGGAGCTTAAGACCAAGAACGAATACAATAAAAATGCTTGGTGTGAGTTGCTTGAAGCATTCAGGTGTTCTGTGATGCAGGAAAGGAAAAGGGATGTCTGTTCTCTGAGTTCTCCCTGAGGCCCAGGGGGAGAAGGGATGCATGTGTCTTCCCCCTTCCCTCTGTTCTCTTCCCCACCTTGAGGTAATTTGTGAGTTATTACATACTTGCTCCTACTTTTGATGAGTCAAGGCATTGTAACTTACCGCTCCTTTCATATGCTGCTTCACAACTCCCAATATTTGTGTATGAATTTTCTTTAAAAAGCCTTTTTCATTGAGGCCTGATGCAGATTTGGCTTGTCTTAGTAAGGTCTGATTTAGATAACAAGAAGTTGTCTACTTCTGTTGTAATATTACTTACAACAGAATTGTGTCGTGTTGCTCTTGAATTTTGACTACAAGTAAAATACTAAAGTGCTAAGGAAGCTGTCAAGTACTGAATATGTTGTGTATATTTTCATATACAACCAAACTTGTATATGAAGCAATGATGGCATAGTCACTTTTATTGAAACTCAGTAGCAATATAAATTTTTAAATTTGTATTGAACTAGGGGTAACAAGAACTCTGGCTAAACTTCCAAATTTCAGACCTGTGGTTCTGAACCCATTTTTCCTTTATATAATCTTGGTTCTAGTACAGATATTAATCTCCACAGTCTCTTTCCATGTTTGGAAATTTTTTGGCTACTATTTTTTCCCTTTCACATTTGCTGATGCATTTTATTGTTATCTGGTGGGAGTGAGGAAGAAAATGTGTCCGTGAGCGTGTGAGGATAGAACGTCTCATCGGTGTAACAGTACATAACATTTCTGGATGAAAGGGAATGTGATGTAACAGCCAAAGCCAAGTGTTTCATTTTGAACCGATTTGTTTATTGCAGAGAGATTTTATTCAGAAAAGTGAGCTGCGGAGAAATTTCTGGCAGAAGATAAAACAGTAGGAGGAGATTTAGAGGAATTTGGAAAGACTCAGTTTTGTTCAAGCACTGAAGCTGAGAGTGTGGATAAAGGAGCGTGAGAGTCCGGCGTCGCCAGGCAATGTTGGTCTCTACTNGAGATTTAGAGGAATTTGGAAAGACTCAGTTTTGTTCAAGCACTGAAGCTGAGAGTGCGGATAAAGGAGCGCGAGAGTCTGGCGTCGCCAGGCAATGTTGGTCTCTACTTGAATGCATGTCTTGCTCATAGAAATGTAGACTTTTCTAATTGCTTATTCTTGGTTTTGGGTAACTGTTTCTATGGAAAAAGTCAGATATTTCTAGTCTTTATCCAGTAAAAGTTTACTTTCAGAAGCTTATATTTTTGAGCAGCAGTTCTGGTGCAGTGGAAAATCACCTTGAAGTAATAGTAGTGGAACAACTTTTTAGGTTGTCTGTGTAAGCCGCTGACACCTGAACTGCAAGGCAAGGGTTCAGAANTGGGTAACTGTTTCTATGGAAAAAGTCAGATATTTCTAGTCTTTATCCAGTAAAAGTTTACTTTCAGAAGCTTATATTTTTGAGCAGCAGTTCTGGTGCAGTGGAAAATCACCTTGAAGTAATAGTAGTGGAACAACTTTTTAGGTTGTCTGTGTAAGCCGCTGACACCTGAACTGCAAGGCAAGAGTTCAGAATAAGGAGCATCTTCCTAGCATGCTTACAGCAGCCTGCGTTCTCTGGAGCATGCATGGCAGAAGGGTTTCAATTTCATCCTTTTCCCCCTTTGATGAATGGCATTTCTCTGTTGGTTTTCTGTCCCTCCCCTTTGACTGAGGAATTTACAATGGCTTGCTGCTGTAATCATGTGGCAGAGCACTCATGAGTACTATTTTTTGAAAGAGGACCTCATTTGAACTGGAGGAAGATATATACGAAATAATTTGATTGAAATAAATGAATGCTGCCAACATTTCAGACCAAAAATGGAGTCTTGACTTTAAATTGAAAGCATTTTTAAGAGCTATAGGACAGGTTGTTTTGAGACCTGTTTTATTTGGAAAAGTGTGGGGGATAGAGTTTCCTCTGCACTTGTGTTTTGGGAGCAGTAAGAGAGGATTCCTGTGTTGACTCTGAAGAGCTGTTAGATGGAAGGAGAACAGATAACTTCTGTTATCTGGGATGGCCCTTTCTTGCCTGGCCTGATACTTTCCCGGTAGTGTAGCATTAGCACAGCAGTCAATCTGACCGACAAGAAACTTGTGAAGCTGCAGCATTCACTCACATCTCATACAAGATCTAAGAGTGTCTCTTCAGTTAAATTGTGCTTTCTCTTGTTACATGTCATATCAGGAAATTAAAAGGATAGCTTTCTGAGTAACTGACTGGTGGTCCAGTCTTCTTCAGGAAGATGTACAGATTTATACAGGTATTATTCATTTAATGGCATTAGCTGTTTCTTAATGAATTCTAACACTGTATGTTTCAAGCTGCCTCTTTGGTTACATACATAAGCACAGAATCAAGAACACTGTCTTGTGTCCGGTGATTATTTTTACCTGCATTATTAAAAGACCCTGCTTCTAGCAAGTACCTTTTTTGCCTGAGAAACTCTCCTAGATATGAGAAATAGGTGTTCAGTAACCCCAAATTCAGGTAAAAATCTGTGGCACTTTGCCTTGAGAGTTAAATTGGGAAGTATCTTAATATCCACCTTCTCATATTGGATAAAAATTCTGGTGCAGGTGACCTAGTAAAAAAATCCAGAAGTCTAAGAATTTATTCAGTATTTGAATAATATTAAACTGGAAAGCTCACAGGAATAGAGTCTGAACAGGGCCCTTAAAATACTTAGTGCTCTGTGAGCTATAAAGTTAAAAATTGTTTTAATATACATATTTTTCACATTTTCCTACTGTCATGAGGTACATTGAATGGGGGTTTTTTTGTAAAGCAATTGATAAATTGCTTAAGACTATAAAGTGAACATTGTCTGGAAATGGACAATGTACTCTTTTTTTTTTTCCTTAAACAGCTTTTGTTGGGAATAAATGTGGTTTTGAACTGAACAAACATATCTTCCTCTTTCTAGTTAAAAAGTGAATATATGATATTTCTATTGGGGAACAGAAGGTCAGAAGTTCAATTTTATTTTCAGCATTTTATAGACAGTTTAAAGTGAAATCCCTTGAAAAGTAGGTAGCAGTGTTTCAAGGGATTAGCAGTAAAACGTAGCAATCTACAGTGATTCTGAGCTTTGTCCTTCTGTGCGAGATCAAGGTTAAACTTCTTATGTCTGAGGACTGTTCTTTGTTTATACAATACATAAATGTATTAACACTTCTAGTGAAGTGTAATTCTTGGAGACCACTGAATGGTTGAGCTAGGGGAAAAGAAGCAGCAATGGAAGCAAATCATTCAAATGCTTTTTTTTTTAAATTTTGAAAGAAATTCAAGGATGTCTCCTTTATAAAATTTCATGGTGTTCACCATATCCTGAGTGGCTGGCTTTTTTAGTTTAAAAGTGAGAAGGAAGGTTTATTGATTGTGAGGATAAAAGTGCATGAACAGTGGTACACTTAATTTGTTCTTCCACAGAGCATGTTTCACCAGTCTATCGTATAGATAATATTACCTAAATGTCCTCTCAGTAGAATGTCAACTTTTTTTTCCTATGATCTTGTGTGCTTGGCTCCCTCCTACCCCCTTTTTGTGTGGGACTGTGGATAGGTTAGTAGGTTTAAGATAATTTGTAATTTTGACTTTAGACACCTAAGGTACATTGTATTCTTCCTGGACTTTCCCCTCTCTTCTGTCTTGATGGGTTTTTTTTTGTTTGGTTTTGTGTATTTCCAAACCTATGGGTAAGCTTAAATGTTGTCTGCTGGGGGGAGTGGAGAGATAACAGTCCAGAGCAACACCGACAAACATTAAGCTTATCTTTTTCTCTGACTTGCCATTGCGGAGATGTGGCCATTAATCATTGCTGCTGTTTTAGAGGCGAGATGAGGGCTCTTCCCAAAAGTTTCCTTGTATGCAGTCGAGTCGTTTATTGGCTGCCTGGCTTTTCTGAAACTGCGTTTAATTCAGGAAAAGGTGAACCAATGTTCTTTTCTGACCCTCTTGCTGTATTTGTCTAAACATGAGGCAGCGTTTTGTGTTCTGTTGCGTTTACTCTGCAACCAAGAAACATAGACCAAGAAAGCTGCCGCCTCCGTTTATCTCATGCTCTTTGAGGCCAAAGGGTCTGAAGATGTCCTCTCTGCACAGTCTGGAATGTGGAAAACAGTCACTCTTGATGGCAATGCCTTGAAAATAAACCAAGAAGCAGCTTTTTGCCCTAGTAGTGGGAAAAGTCACTGCAGATTGGGTCATCCGCAGTAGTTGCATCTGCATAGGCTGCCAAACAAGGCAGAAGGAGGACCTGCAACTGCTGCTGGCACCTGCCTGAGCCCTGCCTGCTGGTGGAGCTTGCAGCAAGAGATGCAGGAAAGGGAGGTTGAGGGCAGATAGCACGAGCCTGTGGGCACTAAAGGCTGGAGGAAGGGGTTGGTAGGCAGCAATGTTAGCTGACTATCTGCGGTTGGAGTGGCTTTATATTCAGATGTTATTTTTTCTCCTCTTTCAACACACTAAACCCAGCAATGATATAACTTAATAATTCACGCTTCTTGTGTTTTCTGATAAATATATAATAAGGCGGCAAACAAAGCTGCAATTTTGTATGGTCTTCAAGATATGGGGAAATAGCTTCTTCCAAAAATACCATCTGGGTAGGATGAAGCACTAAAATCTAACTACAAAAGTCTTCTCTCAGTGTTTTCTGCATGGTCACTAGAAGGTTGCTGGTACTGTCTGTTAATCTTTGTCCTGCTTTTCAAATTAAATAAAAATGCAAATTTCTTTAAAACAACTTCCCCCTCCCAAAAAACAAGCTGAAATATGTTTGGTTTTTTTAGATCCCTTAAGGTTGTCCTTAACTGATTTCTTAACAGTCATCCCATGGTTATGGAAAGATTTGAGCCAGGTTTTTATTATAAGCCCTTTGCCCTATGTGGTGCCCATACTCAGTTTAAGCTTAGCTAAAGACCTGTTGGAGTATGTTCTCTGAAACTTCTGTTATCATTATCTCTCTTTTAAACAGAGGTAAGTTATAAGGCTCCTAACTAGTACTGCTAAACTTTAACGTACGTTAATAGAATACCAGCTTATTCCTGTAGAATACCAGCTTTTTGTCCTTTGAAATATAATTTTAAATTTAAATAGTATTTCAGAAGCTAAAACCGAACACTGCCTACTTTATAATAGGCATGCTGTTCCAGAAATTGTATAGAAGTATCCTTTTCAAGTAAGACATCAAAAGATTTTTAAAAACTTAGCTTCTCGAAACAGCAGAGTGATTATCACATAAATAGGAAATACAGTACTTAGTATTATGTTTTTTAAAGACTGTCACATTGGTTAAGCATTTGTATCTTCAACTGCCCCAGACCAGGAAATTTTGCGGCATAGCAGTATTACTAATGAAATTTTAAAAATACGAAATTGGGAAGGTTAGCTTGCATGAAGGTCACAACATAAAACAGAGTGAACATCGTATAAACTTAGGGTGGTATTTCATGAATTAATAGAAGGCCAGAACTCACATTTGTGTTCTTCTAGTGCTGCAGCAGCTTCTACCTCGTAACAGCCCTGACAGCTTTCTATTTCTATGACTAGAGAGGTAGCAGGGTAAAGTATCTGATACTTTCTCAAATAAATGTTAGCAATTTTATTATTGTCTAGGAGTCTTACTGTTGTGATGGCATTGTTTCCTTTTCTTGCAACTTCAACTTTTTCTGAGACCGTGTGCCTCAAATTATGAAGCTGTATTAGTCTGAATAATGGGGAGCTGTGACTGTGAGGTGACCTTGGCTTACAAGAAAGGAGGAAAGATGTGAGCTAGGGGATAGCCCTCACTGCATCCGTTATGCTTGACAGCCTCTACCTTTGAGGGCATCCCTGGTGCTCTTGCTCAGTAGAGCCTGGTGCTACGCCTTCCTGCTGGGGTGGGTTTGGAGAGCTGGAAAGGGCCTTGTCATCACCTACAGCCATCAGAGATGGTCATCACTAAGATTCTGGGCTGCATGCAAAACATGAAAGTGTCTCACTGAGGAAATGCACGCTTTGTGATTAAAACTATTCCTTTTCCTTAAATGGCTAGTTTACATTTTAAAAGATCATTTGAAGCAGTCCCTGCTTATTTCATCTGGGCAGACTGATTGGTGTGATAGGCTTCATGAAAACATTGGGTGGGAAATTTTTTTACAACCATCCTTTTACATGTTGTTTTATAAGCATACATAGAGTGAGATTTCTTTTTTGTTGAATGTTAAAGTGCTGTACTGACTCCTTAGCAGGAAGGATGTATTTCTGGGTGTTTCTAATCTGTATTCTTTATTTCTTTGTGCATCTTTAAAAAAGATTTTGAAGCCACTTACAAGACAAAAAACAAGCTTAACTTTTGTGCCTTATTGGAGCTATGCAGAAATTGGTTACCACTAAATGAAGCTTGAGGTTTCCTGTTTGCAGTTGTTCTGTAACACAAGATACAAGGTGCCGGAGTGTAGCTGCAGTTGTATTAGAGATTGGGATATCAGATATGTTGTGGGGCCGAGAGAAGCAAACATCGCTTAGAAGCTGTCAGAGGCATCCGGTTGAAGAAACAAAACTCCAAACCTCACAGCATTGTGCCCTGAAACAATGGCAGACGAGACAGAGGGGAAGAGGGTTTGAGAGGGGCAGGCTATTGGGTGGCATCAACGTGAAATTCCTTAGCTAGTACAGTTCTAAGTTCCTGGTTAATTAAGACTGATTCTTTGCTTTTTTTTTTTTTTTTTTTGAGATAGCCTGCTTGTATTTTAGCAAGAGGTGTCATCTGAAAAAACCACACTTGCAGTGCCTGTAGAAGCGGTCCACGGCAGGGTAGGCCCGCCTGTGATGCACAGGCTGCAGCACCTCCGATGTGATTAACCGTTGCACCGGGCTGTATCACCCTCACAGGTTTAGCCTATAATTATTGTGGGTTGTTTCCCCACCTCTCTTCTCTCAGTGACTCATAAGGAAACTGAGTACTTTTGCACCTCAGAACAAATGTCTTGGGATCTACCAGAAAGGCTCATGGTGCCTGCTGAGCCTGCCTTTGAAGTCACCTCTGCGGCTCGCTCTGCCTGGCAGCTGGTTGTTAATCGGTCCAGCGTGGGTGCTGTCCTGCTCCATCAGGAGCTCAAACGAAGTGAAAAATGTACAGAAAAATTAGTTTGTTCATGCCTATCTTCCTTCAAACCATTTTAATAAGTATTAATTGCACATTCATCATCTGCTGGTATGCTGTGTGGGTTTTTGAGGGACTCCTTTGTCTCTCTCCTTTATTTTTCTTTAGGGTTTAGTCATCTGACTGCTTGGTGGTATTATTGAGGATGTCCAGTTTATGCTTTCAAATGAGTGGCACAACTGTAACTCTCCAGAACTACTTCATTGCTCCAAATTTTTGTCAGAGTTGACGCTGAAACTGTGAACGCTTTGTGGATGGTTCTGCTATCTTGGGGTTCATTTGACGATTAGAAGTGTTTAATTCTTCTTATTATTTTTATACCCTAGTTAATGACAGAGAAGAAAATGGCTGTCGCTGTAAAATAATCCCGAGGTGTAGAAATAAGTATTAATCATTTTTTTCTTACATCGTGTGCAGAAGACTTAATGTTCTGTCTAATTCTGTACTTATTCTATTGCTAATACTTAATTTATTCCAGATGCAGTTTAGTAACTTTTTGTAGTTCTTAATGAGCTGAACTGCACTACGTTTGGTACGTTCGGTTTGCATTTCCTGACTTGAGCTTGTTGCTGTCAGTTTTTCCTTTTCCAAGAAAGGACGAGTGAGAGGGGACACAGAAAACCTCTAGAGCTTTTTACCTCACTTTTTGAACAGAGCATTCTTTTAACTGTATAATCACTTCTTTCATAAATGCTAAATTGTGAGAGTAGGTTGGGAAATTTAATAAAACATTCCCCCTTCGCACTGGATCCGTTTATTTACATCTTTGTTTGCATTTATTTTTTACAGCTTCCACTCATCCTTGCTTTCAACTTTGGAAAACTAGCCCTGCTGAAGTACCAACAGCAGTTTCTGTTGGTTGTGACTGTGTCTTCAGTTTGCACATCAAAGTAAATTAGATAATAATCACTTGCACTTACTCAGCTATCACTTTCAGTTCAGTAGTCAATGCATCCTAATGAGACCTAATAGTGGAATACCCCAAATTATTTGTCTTAAAACAGTCAGCAATTTTAGGCAGCCCAGGTATGTAGGGTGGTTTTCTGCTAAGATATCGGTTTGACACCTCAGAACTGCATAGCCAGATGATGAATGTTTGGTTACTACAGCTATTTAGTTAACTTTCTTTAGGAAGGTGGGGTGGGGGGATATATTCTTACAATAATTTTCCGTGCAGTGACCTCTTCGCAAAGAAATGTGTCCCTTGGGGTCGATTGACGTACATTATATGCCGTATTAAAGCATTAACTGCAGACGCAGTTAGACAAGTTGGCCTTTCATAGAATCATAGAATGGTAGGGGTTGGAAGGGACCTCTAGAGATCATCTAGGCCAACTTTGTGATCCATCTCCATTTATCTGAGCACCAACCAATAGCCCACGTAACAAAACATGGAAAGGATTTTACTGGTTTTAACAATGGGCAACGATTTGCCATAATTTGAGTCAGCTTGCTTACTCTTTTTATACCTTTGCATTTAGAGATTGTAGCAATCATTAGAAATATGATCTTTTGCTTGGTTTAAATCAACTTTGGCCTTTGCATGAAGGAGATTATATGCCCTGTTTTTTCAAACATGCATACTTTTAAGTGTCAAAAATGCCATGTTCTACTGGAAATAGCTAAAAGTATGTCCAGAAGGTGTATTCTTTTTCACAAGTTTCCATTTGAATTCACAGTTCTGTTCTTTTTAATGCCTTCTGAGTTCTGTCTTTGAGTTTGGTGCTTTACTGATCCCCAAGGACCAAGTAAAACAACCTCAAACATAGAGAGATGCACTTTTTGAAAATCTTTCTATATGTCGAAGCTATTCACCCAAGCTGATTTAAAAAAAACCTAACCACACATCCACACATGCAACAAAGAAAACAACTATAAGTGAAAACAAAGCTTCAACCCTCCTGAAACAGTAGGCAGGCTAACTGGAGATTACATCTTCATAAAAAGGAAAGCTTCAGACTTAGAGTGTGCTTCAGATGAAGTGATCTAATACAAGTTATTTTATTAATTATGGAAGACAGTAAGCGCATCCGCTTACTATGAAGAGGCCTTGATGGAAAGAGACTCTTTTTTTGTATTTTCCATGACTGCGTTACCTTAGAGGACCAAACATTGCCTGTTGGCTATAGCAGACAAAAGATGAAGCAAGTGGACACCAGATAGTTGGCCCATCAGCAACATGTGCTGCAGGGTTCAAAACCCATTTTGATTTTCAGAGTTTGGGGGCAGGAGAAGGAGAGGTTGTTCAGCCTCCAAATCTTAGAGGAAACCATGACATGTCATTAGTTATCTTTTCATTCTCCCAAGACAATTAACTAAATACTGTATAGCAATTATGTCTTATGTAATACTGTATAGCAATTATGTGTATTATGCACATCAGTGTAATTTAAAAGCCTCCATATCAATTTAGTACCTTTCTTTCAGTGCGTCTTAGGAGGACATCCAATTCCAGAACAGTCTGTTATATCAATTGTCACTTCCTATTAATAGAATTTTTGCTTGTTCCCTTGGTGAGGGATTAAATTTCAAGCATTATTGTAAGTCATTTTCCAGACGTATTTCTTTTTTGCAAAATAAATTGTGAGCAGGGAGAACAACTGCTGCTTTTCTCACTGCATCTTTAAAGCTCAACCATACCTCCTGTTTGCACTGTTCCTAACTAACTGTATCCCTGACGTAACCCTGAGCCTTCCTCCTGAAGGCAAGAAGAGGTGCTGCTTTCTGCCCATTGAGTCAGGGCACTAAACTAGTGGGAGTGTTAACTTATGTCAGTCTACAGGGAAAGATTACAGTTCAGGTGGTGTGCTGGAATGGATCCTTTCTTATTTACGGTTGTGGGAGAAACACACATGGCGGGGGAAAAAAACGTAATCCGGGCCTGGTAAAAGACAATGAGATCCGTGTAACAATTGCATATAGTTTGATATTTAAAAGAATATAAACTGAGCAAATATTTCACATGAAAAATCACTAGGAGATTTACAGGTTTGTGGGAGAAAAATCCTCTGAAGTTCCTCTACATTTAAGTTTCCGTAATCTCAAATGTTGTTCGTGTGGTTCAGTTTTAAGAGTTGGTTCAAAATGGTGTAGGTGGTTGGTTGTCTCTGATTTTTTTTTTTTCTGTCATTGATAAATTCTGGAATAATTGATAGTTTATTGGACATAAGCTTTTCCTATCTGGACTTCCTTCTGGTAAAGTCAATACAGGAGCTACGGTACTGGGTATTCTCCTGTTGTCTGCCTTTGCTCTGACTTAGGGCTAGCTGATGTTCCTCACCTGCCTGAGCAGGCTTTCAGTACAGTTTTCGTACAACTGACTTTACCTTGGCTTGGTTTTTCTTCACTACCTTCCTAGTCTGGCAGATTTTTCATTTTTTCCCTCTCTCCCAAGCATGTTTTTTGTGTTGGAAAATTTTCATGTGTGCTTCTGCAGTAGGGTAGCTGCCACTGAAGACTGGAGGGAAGAAATTAAGTGAAAAGTTAAATTAAAGTTAAAGTGAAATTAAGTTGAAAATACCTGGGCTCAATCTAAACTAATTAGTTGTAACATTTCAGCAAATTCAGTATTGGTAAAATAAATTAGTTTATTACTACTGCTAGCAATGAAGGAAGTGCTGACTTAAAAGGTGTTGTAAGTGTGCATTGGGGTCACATAGTTAGTATAAGAATTACGTTTTGAAGGTCTGGGTTGTGGAGGTTTGTTTGTTTGCTTGTTTAGTGTGGTGTCTTTGGGGTTTGTTTTTTTTTTTTTTAAACTGCAGTTGGAAATTGGATTGCCATAAAAGTAAAGCAAATGACCTTTTAATGCAATAAGCTAAAACCCAAGGCCATGCGTACAATTTTTGAAGTGAAACGATCTTGTACTGAGAAATTACTGTGTTGCATTTCGTAAATGTAGAGTTCCTTGCATAGGTATTTCAAAGCTTTTCACTGGTGCTTTTTAAAGTGGAGGGTGTTATCCTATTGGGTATGAGGAGACGACTCTCTATTTCAGTGCTAGGACTTTTGAGCATTTTGAGAAGGAACATTCCAGAAGGTTATACACTCTTAGCAGTAATGGATTTTCATTTTCTTGATGTGAAGGAGTCTCGTGTTAACATTATAATCTGTGTTGACTCTGGGTTTTTTTTTGTTATGCAGTGTATAAGTAGTATACTAAAGAAATTTCACATTTTGAGTTAAGTTTTTACGGGGTACTCAGATGCTTTGGAAGGTTGTATTACTGTTTTTTCCTTATGTTTTTCCCTAAATTTAGTTATGTCGTTTACTTCTAATCTTTTGTTTGGCACGCAGCTGTGTTGCAGAAGCATTTCAAAACTATTAATTATACAGCCCCCCCCTCCTGGGGAACAAATGTGTCCTTATCCACATACAAGGAAGTCTTAGCTCTGCAAACATCACAGGAAGAACGTTGTTGTCCTTGATGGAGCCAGCTTAATGATGTAGCCAGAAGAAAGTAATGTTAAGAACTTTAATACTAGTTCCCAATATTCAAACAAAACCCAAAACATACCAAAAAACCCTCCAAATAAAAAAAATCCCCAAAACCAAAGCCAAACAAACACTCCCCTCCCCCCCGAAAAAGACCCCTAGAAACCCAGCACAACCAAACTCCTCCACGCGCATGCATACAGCTTTAAATGGACAAATGTTTAGCTGCAATTATATGATGCATTTTGACTTGTTATAAATCCTGTCCCCACTTGAGTAGGAACGCTTATGCCATTAAACATTCAGCAAAACCTGGAGTACTTTACTGACTTGGGTTCTGCATGAGCGTACCATTTGGGAAGCTTGACTTCCCTACACTTCTGCGAAAATTGTATCATGCAGTTGGTCTGCATGTGAAATTACATCATTTCTCAGGCAGAGTGGCAGTTTTACACGTCGACAATAACCTGAATTGTAGAAATTGGGTAGCTTGGGAGTCCCTGTCCTGAGTGACTTTCGGAGGACTGTATAGGTGACGCCGTCAGCCCTGACGTATGGTCTCTTCTGTCCTTGCGCAACACCTTGGGGAAACACTTGGTGACTCTTGGAACAGGGGCCAATTCAATTTTTATTCATTTTTTTACTTCAAAGGGGTAGGAAGAGTTTAATAGTTTTCCATCAGTCACTAGTCAAATATTATACCTATTATTTTTTTATTATTAATATACTGTAATATTGATAGATAATTTTAACTTGCCGGTGTTGTAAAAATAACCTTCTTTAGAAGTAGAGCCTGTGTGGTGGCAATATCAGCCAACTGCATTGATGGTGTCTTGTTTCATGTTCTCCATTTCCCCAGGAATAGTAAGAATTTACCATTTTACAGTTGCTGAGATAAAATAAACCGATCTAAATTGGAGAGAGAGATTATATTGACAATGCTGGCCTCCAGAACGTGCTTGATTCGGTCCCCCTGTGGCTACAACAGCTTATCGACCTGTAGGCAATCTGTCCATTTTATGTGAGTCAGAAACCAGGGTGGTTTATTGGAGACTGCGGTCCAAAGCTCAGGCTCTCCTATGTCATTGTCAGATGAGATTATTGTTTTAGAGGAAAAAAATTGTTGAAGGGTATAGTGACTTACTTCTCGTGAAATCATCAGTTGCACCTGCATAAGGCACAGCCTGTTTGAACTGTAAGGGTTGTGCTGCTTGTAGTTGTTCAAAACATCGTAACTTCTTTTTGAATTAATCTTGGGGCTCTCAGCTATGCAAACTCACATTTGAATAATGTTTTAATTGACGTATGTTCCTTTGTGTTTCTTAAATGGAAAATGAGAACTTAAGCTTGTTGATTGCAGCTCCAGATTTTCAAAAATGCTGTCTACCTTGGCCATGAGGGGTGACATTGCTGGTGCTTTCCAGAGCTTTGCTGTCAAGTAGTTTAGCAATGATAGCTTAACCCTGTATGATGCTCTCCTGGAAACAAAAATGATGATAAGAGGAGGCTATTAAATTCTAATAGAGTCCGCTATTATGACTTATGGTCACAGATCAACTTTAAATAAGGAAAATACTTATTTGAAAGAGTAGACTGCTGGGCTGTCTAGCACGTAGGTTTTTTTCACAGCTTGTACTGTAGCTGAAGGGAGAAAGCGCATGTGTGTATGTTTACAGACTGCAGAAGAAACCCTTTCTAAATATAGGTGATATAGCTTAGATGCTGAATAAAGTTTCTGAATGAGGTTTGGGGTTTTTTTTAATTACCCTTCTATCACGTAAGCTATTAGGTATCAGAGTTCATAGGGTTGTGAACTGCTAAGAACTAGGCAACAAAGTCAAACCATGTTAAAAAGGTCCTTAGACATTAATAGTTTGAAGTACTCTGGAACCTGTTTCTGCTAATCTGTAATTTAAAGGAAATATACAGCTTTTACTTAAAAAAAAAAAAAAATGGCTACACTGATTTTCAAATACGTTCTCATGTCCCATTCTCCCACCCTCCTTTACTTCCCTTCCCCCACAAACCCCCAGCAGCGATTAGAAAATTTTAGGTAACTTCGCAGAATTCAGAGGATTAAAGTCAACATGTTTTGGTTGGGTGGAGAGGAACTTGATGAAGTTCAACAAAGGCAAGTGTAG